>CALNXI010000911.1:14986-38479 GCA_942486025.1 Porites evermanni | reverse complement strand
CCGTTTTTACAGAATTTACATCGAGATATCACATTTAGGACACAATGTGATAAAGAAAGCGTTTAAATGAAAATCAAAGTGAATAAGCACAAATTAAACATCCACTAACGAGGTTCTCCGTGAGGAAGTCGAACTCAGCATCACGCGTACTGCTTACGTTATGCACATTCCCACCACACTGAGTCTCACCTCGACAAGAAACAACCGCGAGCAAAAATTGCAATAGCGTTTCTCTTCGGTCAGCTTCATTTTAGTAATGTTACTTCACATGCTCTTTTTTACGGAGGCCATCTTGTTATGCGCAGTAAGAGATGCGCAGTGCAAAACCAGGGAATCACCTTAAACTAAAGTTGTCCATTTCGCTTTCTTTTGTCCTGTTTCCTTTTTTTCCCCGCTTGTTGCTATCATGATCAGATATGGCATCGCTATGATCAATGTTATGGAAACACTGGAGTATCCAGGAACTTTTCAACCTCGCTCAGGGACGGCAAGCGTTGGTCATCATCTAAATACGACAAAGCTTTAACGTGCGGACACTCAAACTAGGACACTTGGAAGAAGGTTGTCCAATCATGCAATGCAAATGGACCAAAAACTCATAAACTTGAGGACTGATTCCTGAGAGGTCAGGTAAGGTCAAACGGTTTTAAAATTGAATTTTATTGATCCGTTAGCAAAAATGTTGAGATTCCTTCGTTTTCAGAAAATGTTGTGACTGGACAATCTCCCTCCAAGTGTCCCGATTTGGGTGTCCTTACTGTAAAAGAATTCTTAATCTTAAAGGGATGATTTCTGATTGCTATTCTTCAGTTACATTTCTCTGTTTTTCAGTTACTTCTTTGAAATGAACTGACCCTTTTTTCAATAAACTGGGTGCGCGATTAATTAGTGCCACATACCTACATAGAGCCCGCTAGTGAAAGCTTCGGGGGACTATTTATAAGAGCCCGTGCCTGCTGATATCGAGAATCACTGGCCGGACTAAAAAATCTGGAAATTAACAAGAAAAAAATGTTTTGGGGAGCTACATTGACTTTCTGGCAATCCGTAGCGTTCGAAAAGACCAGGCGCGAGAGAAGGCGCCCCTAGCTTTTCTCTCGCTCCCAAAAGCCCCTTTTCCTTCCCTTTCAAACGCCTTCCACGCCGGCTAATTAATCAGCAAATAGAAACTTTTATGGAATAACTGAAGGCTTTCGAGTGAGAAAGTCTTTTTTACCCGGGTATTCCTTTGCGACTAAGGGTTATGAGTAATTCTCGATGATCAATTTTCATTTTAGATGTGTGAGAACTTTGATGTCTTCTTTAAGGGAATCTGAATCACGTAATAGCGTAGATGAGTCCCGCAAAGTGATCAGAGTCACTATTTTGGCTTCTGAATGGGGATCAAGCAAAGGGGGACTTTCCACCATAAACAGAGAGCTAGCCATTCAGTTGGCCAAATGCCCTGAAGTGGAAATCACTTTCTTTTTACCACAATGCAGTCAAGAGGACAAGAAGTTAGCCCTGAAGCTTAACGTAAAGATCGTTGAGGCAATACCACTGCCTGGCTTTGAGCAACTGGACTGGCTTTGCTTTCCGCCTGAAGATCTGCAAATCGACATTATCGTAGGTCATGGAGTTAAACTCGGTAAACAGGCACAAATCATTAAAAGATCTAAAAGGTGCAAATGGGTTCAAGTGGTGCACACAGATCCAGAGGAACTTGGAATGTTCAAAAACTATTCAGATCCAATTTCAAAAGGCGAGGAAAAGCACAAGACCGAAGTAGAACTGTGTGAAATGGCGGATCATGTTGTTGGTGTTGGTCCCAAGTTGAGCGAGGCCTTTCGCTCCTATCTTCGCAGCTGCCAAAAAGATGACAATGTTGTTGACTTCACTCCGGGAGTATTTGTAGAGTTTGCGGCTGTGAAGCAGGCTCTGAGCGAAAGGCAGCAACACAGTGTCCTGGTGTTTGGTCGTGGAGACGTAGAGGATTTCGAATTGAAAGGATTTGACATCGCTGGGAAAGCAGTTGCTGAGTTAGAAGATACTCGTCTTGTCTTTGTTGGGGCTCCAGATGGAAAACACGAAGAAATAGCAAAACGGTTGACCGAATTTGGCGTCCCACCAAGTCGCTTGAGAGTAAGAGGATTTGTTCAAGATCGAGAGAGCTTAAGGCGCTTGTTTCAAGAAGTGGATCTTGTTGTGATGCCTTCAAGGACAGAGGGCTTTGGATTGACAGGACTCGAGGCCTTGTCAGCTGGTCTCCCTTTGCTTGTCAGCCGCAATTCCGGTTTTGGAGAAGCTTTACGTAGAGTACCTTTTGGATCAACATATGTAGTGAACTCAGAGGAACCAGCAGATTGGACCTCTGCTATCAAAGCAATCTGGGTTAAGGACAGAAGAAGTCGGCTTAAGGAAGCGGAAACTCTGCGCGAATCCTATGGCAAGAAATACAA
Source organism: Porites evermanni (assembly GCA_942486025.1). Classification (NCBI taxonomy): domain Eukaryota; kingdom Metazoa; phylum Cnidaria; class Anthozoa; order Scleractinia; family Poritidae; genus Porites; species Porites evermanni. The sequence continues at coordinate 36,041 of CALNXI010000911.1, read as the reverse complement.
CTGGGCCAAACAGATAAAAGATCTCATTGACAAGATGATCAGTTGGGTTAACGGTAAGATTATCAATTTTCTTTTTTATAAAAAAAAATTCTTAATGCATTGCAGAAGGAATATAGGAGGTGGACTCTATATAAGAAGAAATGAAAATAAACAAACAAAGCAAAATTTGAGTAATATCCCCTGCCTTTTTTCTCCCGGCTGAGATCGTGAAAAAAGTCCATTACAAAGTTTTATGTTACATGTTGGCAAACGCAGTAAAGTAATATTGACCCAATCCATCTATCATATGCTTTACCCCCGGTTCACTGCCTTATGTGATTATTCCATGCATCCGCATTTACCAAAACAGCCTGTTGTTATCTATTCTTTTTTACCAACAGATGATTCTTTAAATTACCAGTGCTCTTCAGAAATAAAACGCAGAACTTTCCAATCCACCCATAAATCTTCTCAGCGAACGGAAGGGACAACAGTAGACCCTGAAGGTATCCCCGATGACTTAAAAATAATCAGCGTAATACTAGTCTTGAATGGTGTTGCTGGTCAAAAGTGTTTTTTGTCTTCATTAAAATTGTTAACATTATTTAAATGCGGCGTTTTTTCTAAGTCCATGGCTTACGCATGCGTGGATGAAAGATAACTAAGTTCACTTACAAGTACATACCGCTGAGGCAGAACGGTTGGCTTTGGTCTGTCTCGAACAGGTCTAGGATTTCCCTCTTTCTCCGTACATTAAGTTCAAGAACATCAAAACTTCTAGAATTCTCGAATCCGCCCCCCCTCCTAAAAAAAAGGTGGGTGGAGAGGGTGGTAGGGAGGGAGAGAGAGAAGAAAAAAATAATTTGCTGCATGTGAGAACACGTGCTATTTGCGTATTTTCACTGTACAAATTACTGGATCACATTAAGCCTAAAAAGCTACCAAAAGTATATTGCTAAGTGCCCTTCGGGGGCACCCAACGACGGTTACCTCCTAGAAACATTGCAAATACTTTTGAGGCCATCCTGAGCCTTTTTAGATATTTAGAAGTGTATTCTAAGCTGGGCTATAAAATTTGTGCCTGCTCAGTCATCCTAGGGAAACTTGAGTCCATTCGAAATTAAAAGGGCTTTAGTATTATTTTCCAGAAAACTTTAGATGTAATTTAACCTATTACGAAAGTGAGAATTTTTCTGATTGCGCTCTCCATCACATTTTTGAATCCGGGAGTGAAATGAGAAAAATTAAACTTCAGAAAATCGTAGGGAAGTTATTAGATGCACTTCGAAAATTGTGCATAAATAGAACGGTAATCTAGAAAGTTTTAGCCGTCCTCAAGTGATTGAAAATTCTGGGCAATATTTACCTCTCCGAAAAGATATTTTACAGAAAACAGTCGTTGGGTGCCCCTGGTTTGCCAAAATATTTGTTTGGAGAAGGAAATATTTCCTACAAATTTTAGGATCGTATTCATGTTTATCCCATACAAACACTGTAATTTTACTGGAACCGTACTGTGGTACTATTACAAAGCCTGGGTTACCTGTCAAGTCCCTCACCGTATTAGACGCCTCCGTACCCACTACTTTTAAGCGGCTGCTACGCTGGTTAGCTAAAGTTAAGTAATTGACTATTGTATAGTGTTTTGGAATAGTAGTGTTTTATTTTTGAGTACTGTTTATATTAACTGATCAGTGAAAGGAATTAGGACTGTATGTAATGGGGATTCTTGTTGTTGGTTGTAGGCTCCTCTTCAGTTTCAATGTCTACTCGAGGAAAAATGAATTATTCTCGTCTATGTCGTCTGCTGATCAGCGTAGGCTCGCGAGTGCTCAGAGATACATTCGATAGCATTATTCCACCGGAGAATCTTCGAGAATTGTTGAAACGTGACCCGGCGCACTCCAGACTACAGCTACTGCGAAAGAAAGGAGTCCTAACTTCAGTACATTGGAGTAGGTTGTACCCTGCCACACCCACTGAAGTGTCATCTGCAAGTTTTGATATCCCCCTCTTAATTGTGCTTCTAAGGACAATCTGTAATCTACGTCCTCCACCCGCTGGCTGGGATACACCTCCTCTTACAGCAGACACCAGTCGCGAGTCTGACATTGCGCGCATTAAGTACTTCATGAACGCCGTATCCAGACATGCCACTGAAGGCTCTTTCAGTGATGCTGTATTCAATAGCTACTGGCAGCAGATCCGTGACACACTGGTACGATTGGGTGGAGCTGATTATGAAGATCTCATTGATGAAATGAAAGACCAGGACATTGAATTCCTCGATGAGGAACATTTCAGAGAACTTCTCAAGCAGTGGAAGAAGGTAGAAGACGACATCAGAGACAGGCTGAATGAAGTGGAAAGTGAAGAAGCTTCTAAAGAGAAAGGTGTGCTATACAGTAGGCCTTGTTAGGAGATACAACCCAGCCAATTTGTAGGTTTTAAACTCTTTAACACTGCGAACTTAGGGTGGTTTGATTAACGGGGAATATACTATATGTATCTATGGAAAAGTCGCCGGATCCTGCAATTGCTTCCATAAAAGACCTTATTCATAATTTGACGTTCCAGCACCTATAAAATGTTAGTTTCATGTGTCAGTAACTTCAAAAACATCTATCCAGGAAATACTCTCATGACCTTCCATCTCTTGGAATTGTTTAAACTGTTTCCCATCAACTAGGTCACGAACAAGCAGGGCAGAACAGTGTAGGATGGGTTGATCCTGAAAATTTTTGAATTTCAAGCTTCGTTAAAGTCATACCAATTACTAACAAAGATTCTTTCGGCTAATTTTACCGCTATTTCCTTTGAGATTTCAAGTGATCTTGTGGTAATTAAGCCACTAAGTGTATTTAAGTGTATCACGTTATTAAACGTTGTATTTCTTGGTATTTCTTGGTCTCCTGTTTTAATTCTTGACATGTTCATGCAGATCCCGGAAGGGCGAGTAGTGCCAGTAGTCCCATTAGACCTGATGTTGCTGGGCCTTCGGATTTAACCAAGCAGGCTGATCATAGCCAAGGTATACAACTAATAACCCTATTAATGTGGCGACTACCCACTCCCAGTGTTAACAAGGTGATGGCGACGAATCGAAAAATATAATTACAGTCACGTGTCCGTCTTATTAGAGAGATGTCTGTTTACAGCGAGTCACCTGAAAAGGAGTCAAGAAAGGCAGGGACGAACTCTTGCTATCCGTTTTAGCCAGGTGCCTGTGTTATGGAAGTATCCGTTTAAAAGAGAGAGTTGACTATCGCAGGAGCGTTTTTTTTATACTTGAGTGCAAAGAATGTGGTTATCAATGTAGTCGTACATTGTATGGTCTTACGGCGGAATTCCACTGCAAGCTGTAATTCAGTCTTTGATTCATTACAACAAACTGTTATCTAAATTGCTCCGGTTCTGTCGAAATCACCCATGGCTGTTTCTTTTCTTCTCTTCCTACAGTTGTCATCCGACCGATTTATCTGTTGTGACATCCATTTAGTTTTTATAGTCGCAAAACTTGCACATGATCTGAAAACTTTATGTCAATGATTGTTGTGGAAGCTGCAACAACCATGTGGACCTCTTAGTTGGTTTTTTTCAAAAGCCAAGGTCTTCCAGAGTGTCTCTTTTTTATTTTATTTTACTGGAATATATGTAAGGACTGAATGGGTAACAGTTTCAAATTTCAACATAGTTTGTTTTCAAATTTATGTCATTTCTAGCATCTGGTGCATTACGAGCTCACAATGGCCTGCTCTCCAGTTGGCTTGATTAGCTTAATTAATGGATAGAGCGTTGCGTCTGGGTCAATCGCAAAGGTCAGGGCTCGATTCCCGGTTAAGCCTGAATTTTTTTAGGTTCTTCAGTCGCTTAAATTGTTTATTTAACTGCAAAGACCATTTTCACTTGCATATTGTTTTCAGAGTTGTTTCAAAAAACGTTAAATACTAATCGGAAGAAGGAGTATAACCATCTGACATACCCTTCAGACTACATTAGTTCCATTCTTATTCTCATCCATTGCATTTAAGCAGATAACGCAAACGCCCAGAGCTCCTCAGAAGCAGAAACCTGACTGAGCACCATGGGGGTATTCAGCTTTAGAGACTTAAATGAATTATAATAAATGTATTTGTAAATTTACAGGAAAATTTTTTTTTTTTTTTTTATCTCTTGAGGGTATAATTAAATGTACGGAAAAACGGGCAACAAAAACGTACAACTTGTCTTATAACATTGCTGCAAAACGAGTTGAATAGCGATGTTGCGCGTTTTACCACTCACGTTCAAACCTGTTAATAACCTGATTTGTTGTAAGACAGGTTTGATGTGTTTGGTAAAACGCGCAACATCGCGATTCAACTTGTTCTGCAGCAATGTTGCAAGACAAGTTGCACGTTTTTTGTTGCCCGTTTTTCCGTACCTTAAGTGTACCATAGAACGTTGAAAACAAATTTTAATCCAATCAGAGGGAACTTGTCTTTGCTTTTCCTAAAATGAAGGTGAATTTTCCCCGCCACCCACTCCTCCGTAAGTTCATAAAGGGTAAAGCTATCACTTTTGTTTCGCATGCATAGGTATAGGCAAATCTTTTCAACGAGAACTAGGCAGTGAAGAATTTTTCTCGGCGAGAACGCATGTCCTTCTTGTTTTTCACGACGCTTATTTCTCCCCTTCTTTCCTCACTTTTGAACGCTTGCCATGCTGGCGACAGTTTTGGAGCACGTTAGAACTTTTTTTAGGCGAAACTTGCCTTTGTTTTCTAACGTATTGAATAGCGAATAAAGAGAATTTAAAACAAACCAAATTAAACGCGGCTTTATTTTTTTTTTCCTAGGTCTAGGTTTGCCATACCCAACCGATGTCATAGAAAAGATCCGTCAGCTCTACAAAACACGTGAACGACGTCTTCTTCCCGTCCCTTGGTTAGACGAGTTTAGCTTTCATTTGAATGATATTTTTACCAGATTAAAAATCTTGGGCAAAGAAAAAACCCAAGGAGTACTTACTGACGATATAACCAATATGACTGCTATCTTTAAGGCGCACGCAGAATGCCAGAGACCGCGAACAGTCTTGATCGAAGGAGATCCTGGTATGGGAAAAACTACGTATTGTCAGAAGCTGGCGTATGATTGGGCAACTAAGCAGAACGAATGGAACCCGTGTTTTCCAGAGATTGAAGTGCTACTGCTTCTCAAATGTCATGAGATTAAATCTGACATCTGGAAAGCTATTGAAGATCAAATTCTTCCCGAGGAAATGGACACTCAAGCTAAGGAATGCTTCTTTAAATTCATTCGTGAAAATCAGTCCAAGGTTCTTTTANTTTTTTTTTTCCTAGGTCTAGGTTTGCCATACCCAACCGATGTCATAGAAAAGATCCGTCAGCTCTACAAAACACGTGAACGACGTCTTCTTCCCGTCCCTTGGTTAGACGAGTTTAGCTTTCATTTGAATGATATTTTTACCAGATTAAAAATCTTGGGCAAAGAAAAAACCCAAGGAGTACTTACTGACGATATAACCAATATGACTGCTATCTTTAAGGCGCACGCAGAATGCCAGAGACCGCGAACAGTCTTGATCGAAGGAGATCCTGGTATGGGAAAAACTACGTATTGTCAGAAGCTGGCGTATGATTGGGCAACTAAGCAGAACGAATGGAACCCGTGTTTTCCAGAGATTGAAGTGCTACTGCTTCTCAAATGTCATGAGATTAAATCTGACATCTGGAAAGCTATTGAAGATCAAATTCTTCCCGAGGAAATGGACACTCAAGCTAAGGAATGCTTCTTTAAATTCATTCGTGAAAATCAGTCCAAGGTTCTTTTAGTTTTCGATGGACTAGACGAAGCGGATACTAGTAACCTCAAAATGTTCTCTAACCTCATTGAAAGGAAAGAACTTTCAGGTTGTTACATTGTTCTCACATCTCGTCATGAGGCTGGAAGGAATGCAAGGAGGTACTGTGACACTCTGTGGGAGATTGTAGGATTTACCCGGGAAGATGCAGTAAGCTTTATTCATAAATACTTTAAAAACGTCAACAAAGAATATTTAACCAGGAAGCTCATAGAAATGGTATGGCCTGGCCCCTGGTCAACTGAGCCAGGACAACATCAAGATCTGCGCGATTTGACAAAAAATCCTTTAAACACTACTTTACTTTGTGTTATCTGGGAGGATTTAAAGGGCGTTTTTCCAACGAGCAGAACTGAATTGTACATTGAGATTGTTCTGTTTGTTTTGGGAAGATATGAAGCAAAGACAGGACTATCGAGGGAGAATGAAGACCTCTTGTCCGTCTACAGTAAAGACTTGTTGTATCTTGGAAGAATGGCGTTGGAGTCTCTTCAAAACGGAGAATTGTATTTTGAAGAACATAAATCAGGCGGTCGCTGTATCGTCCTATCCAAGATCGGATTCCTTTCACTTCAGCCTGCTGCAAGCAAGAGGAAAGTTCGTGCGCGTTACGCATTTCTTCATAAGAGCTTTCAAGAATTCTTTTCTGGTTTCTTTCTTGCTTGCAAACTTATTAAAGGCGAAATTAGCTGCGAGTCAGTGGTGACGGACCAAAGATATGAGCGTAAACTATATCAAGTATTTGCATTCTTGCTTGGGATACTTGTGTCAAAAAGTAAGGAAACGGCAGCGTCTCTCGTTAAAAGCGTGGCTGCAAATATCAATTTCACAAGTCTTAAGTTAGACAAAGACGCAGCTAAAGACGTTTCAAAACGTATATTATTTGCTCTGAGTAGTTTATCGGAGCACGCAAGTTTACTACAAACCTTAGGAGAGCACCTTAACTTTACTCAATTAAATTTGACGGAGAGCCTGATTGACAATTCTGGTGCTGCGTCCCTTTCCCAGGCTCTTGCGGTCAACTCCTCCTTAACTAGTTTGAATTTGAGTACAACCTTGATTGAAGTTTCTGGTGCTGTATCTCTCTCCCAGGCTCTTGCCGTCAACTCCTCCTTAACTAATTTGGATTTGAGTAACAACCTCATTGGTGATTCTGGTGCTGCATCTCTTTCCCACGCTCTTGCAGTCAACTCCTCCTTAACCAATCTGGATTTGAGTGGGAACAGCATTGGTGATTCTGGTGCTGCATCTCTTTCCCAGGCTCTTGCAGTCAATTCCTCCTTAACTAATTTAGATTTGAGTAGGAACTTGATTGGTACTTCTGGTGCTGCATCTCTTTCCCACGCTCTCGCAGTCAACTCCTCCGTAACTAAGTTGGATTTGACTGGGAACAGCATTGGTGATTCTGGTGCTGCATCTCTTTCCCACGCTCTTGCAGTCAATTCCTCCTTAACTAATTTGGATTTGAGTAGGAACTTGATTGGTACTTCTGGTGCTGCATCTCTTTCCCAGGCTCTTGCAGTCAACTCCTCCATAACTAAGTTGGATTTGACTGGGAACAGCATTGGTGATTCTAGTGCTGCATCTCTTTCCCACGCTCTTGCAGTCAATTCCTCCTTAACTAATTTGGATTTGAGTAGGAACTTGATTGGTACTTCTGGTGCTGCATCTTTTTCCCAGGCTCTTGCAGTCAACTACACCTTAACTAAACTGGATTTGAGTTTGAACCATATTGGTGATTCTGGTGCCCCCGAACTGTCCAGTGTGTGCAAGGTAAATGCAACTGATGAACTGTTTTGGTAGAGCATGACAATGATGATAAATTGACGATCAGGACGATTATAATAATGATGCGAGTAGTGTACTCCTTTGAAAATTAAGCCCCGTTGGTGTCGAGTAAGTGTCGAGAAAGGTCGAGGTAAACTTGCCCAGACTTGCCCGTTAAGTAACTTTAGCCCGGTTTGTTGGACCGTCTATTGAATAATGGGATTAAGAGGAGCGATCACCAAGCAACGGCAGCGCGAAAAACAGCTTATGCCTTCTATTTAGTGCTAAAAACAATTCGCGTTAGATAGCTAATGCGTCTTAATTTGAAAATGGAATAGTTTTAATTTTGAATGAGCAATCCGCCTGACTTTATCATTCAATTTCGACGGACAGTTTGAATACGGGATTATCCGTTCCAGATAGCCTGTGTACAGCCGTCCTCTCCCCTCAGAAAAAAATCGGAGAAGGGGTGTCTGTCGGGAAGGGGGCGACTGTACACAGGCTAGTCTCAGACGGATAATCCGTTTCTAGCTCTAGTGTGAAAACGGCCAATGACAAAATTCCCGTGTCCAGTGTTTTTAATGATAGCGAAGGACTGTACGGAGCCACTGTCAGCCGTTTCCTTGTCGGTAGGCCTCATTATTTCTCGCGGCTAATGCTTTTCGGGTCACGTGGTCCGAGCGACTTCGCCACCGAAATGCCTTGACCGAGATTGCAGGGGAAGAAGCCGTACAGGGACTAAGCATGGCAACGTCTACCGTAGCGTCAGAGAAAAACAGGAAAATGTTGTTTATCGGCAACGTGTTTTCAAACAGTGAGACCTCTACGTGTTGTTTCACTAGTGTTTCGAGGGCACGACCTCCTGAAAATCGCAAATATTAATCCCCCAGCAAGAAGTCACACTTTCACCATGGAAAAAAACATAAGTTCCCCAAGAGAGCGGCGGAAATGGAACCAGGGTCTTGGTCAACACCTAAAAGGCGCTTCACCTAACGTGCGTACGGAGCAACACTAGCCGGGAAATAAAAAATGCAACCATAAGTGAGTTTAGTACCTTCCTTAAAATTAGCAAATCCAGTGAACAATTTCTTTTACGGTTAACTCTTTTTTACCCTATTTACGGCTAACGGTTAAAATTTTTCAATTTTTACGGCTATCGACTAAATTTTTGGCCCTTTTACGACTATCGCTTAACCCCATTGAGACCCTCAGTCACCACCTAACCAGCCGAAACCGGAAACGGGCTTTGAGAAAGTCTACATCGTAAGAAATCTGAATAGACCATTTTCGAGGTATTAAAATTCACACTTAGCTCGGAGGCTTGGAGGAATAAAACAAAAGAAATCATCTTGAGGCTCAAAAATGAAGTGAATACATCGGAATTGGTCTAGTGATATTGCTATTAGAAATCATGCATTTTGCGTGCAACCTACATAGAAGTCAGTTATCTGCTAGCAGATAACTAACTTATCTGTAGGTTGCACTGATTTCCAAAATTAGCTGTAGGCTCTTAGCCAATGAGAAGACAACTAATGAGTACAATGTGTAATAAGTGGCGCTAATCAGGGGTTCCTTATATCGATGTTAGAAGTAGAATAAGGTCTCGCTCCTAAAAAGTAAAAATGACGTAATTTCAGTAAAAATTTGCAAGCTAAAAATACAATGTTAGTTTGTAGGAAGAAAAAAAAAGTAAATAAATAAAATAAAATTGAACATCACAAGAATATTATATGATTGAGTTTAGAAAATTGGGTTCCGTCTTTACGTTCTAAAAATATATCGCATTATGTATAGAGAACAAATGAATAAAATATTACAGTAAAATAAGAATAACTAAATAATAATAATTATAAATATGTCGCCTATTAAGGGACGGACCATTAGAAAACTTATGGGGGGGGGGAGGGGGGGCGAAGTACAAAAAAATATTCGCGCAAGGGAAAATTAAATGAAAAAAAATTCATGCACGCCAATTAACCCTAAAAATATTCATGCTTCGGCCTAAAAAAATTCATACAAGGGATTTGATGCTGCAGCTCGAAAATCCCCCCCCCACCCCTTCCCCCATAACTAATGGTCCGTCCCTAAACACTCTCTCAACTAGCATTGTCTGCGTTCTTATAGTTACTGTGCTTTGTTAAAATCAATCAAATTAAATGAAAGAGAAGAGATTGGCGAAGTATTCTCTAAAAAGTGCTCGTCATCAGCCGGGTCACTATAATAAATATACCTCTGTCCTGGGTCAGTCAATTTGACACAAAAGGATGCTTTACATGAAGCAAAGTTGCTATGAAACGCATACTCCGGTGAATCGCAGGCTCATTATATTTTCACTGCTTTTGACCTGCTTTTGAATTGAGTTGAGACTTTTTGGAGTCTTTTTTGGTTTCGTCTTGGTAATTTGCGGTTGAAATTCGCTCACTAGTTTCGTTTGCGGAGATAGAATCCATTTTAAACGTCTTTTGTTTTCTTGTTGTACGTTCATAACGTTTTTATGAAGCTGTTTAGACATGTCCCCCGTTAAGGGGGCTGAGAAAGTGGAGACTGACATATTTATTCCGCTGAGGAAAACGCCAGCTTTTCATCTTCTTGGTTCTGAAACATTTGCTGGACTTCAATAGGATGTCTTCACCTTTAGTTTGTACGCTTTTATTCAGATGGATTCTTCCACTAGTCTTGTTAGGAGGTGGGTGTGTTTTTTCAGTATCCAGTGTGGCACCGGTGTTTGAGCAGTTAGCCATCACGGGCTACAGCGCACCTAAAAACAAACTTGCAGACGTTTTTTGATCGTATTGTTGTTATAAACCAGTCAAAAAATCAGCTTTGAAGGTGGATTTTGTTGATTACATTTCGTTAAAAGCGCCAAATTTTGTGAAACGTAGGAAGTTTTTGGGAAAGTTGGTGCGTAACGTTTGCGCGGGTTTCATGATCAGTTTAAAGTTCACAGACCTGCTAGGACGCACGTAACACAAATAAATTGCCATTAATCGTAAATCGCTTTCTACTTTGTAAATTTCTGACGATTTTGAAATGCGATCAGTACACGTTTTGGCCTAATGTTTCTTTCAAGAAATTTAATTTGGGGCAACGAACACCAACAAATCATCGGTGACGTAATTTATTGGATATTTATTATTACTTGACATTTTTTTAAAAATTGTTTCTCTGTTTGTTTGCTTTTCAGCTTGTTGTTTCAGATTCAATGGCTTTTCTTTTATATATTTGTGTTGTCTTCTGGCTATTCCTCTTTTACCTAATCCATCAAGAGGTTTGAGGGTTTTTCAATTATATTATTAAATTAATACTCGCCGAATTAACATGTATACTAGAGAACCGTCTAGACGAGTTATCTCTCAGATGAATAATTGGCTAGATTTCAATTCGAGAGACGAATTTAGATAATTAATCGTTTGTTTTAACCCTTTAAGTCCGAAGAGTGGCCATTATTAATTTTCTCCAAAGAGTATCAATACATCATCAGAGAAAAGTTTATAAGAGTTCTGAGAATGATCACCAAAGGGAAAATGCTTAGATCTTTGCTCAAATGCTCTCAATCGATCAATCCTTTATTTGATAATGCAGGTTAGTCTACATGTGAGGGCAGCCAAAGGCTGATGTGGACCTGTGAGAAGATGAAGTCATCTAACTAATAAAATTAAAAAAATAATAGTAATAAAAAATATTTTCCTGAGATTTATTAATAAGAATTTGGTAAAATAAATGCTAAGATGCTAAAATTAAACAAAATCATCTTTCTTATTTGAAATCATTATTGCTTCTTTACTAAAAAAGAATTGAAATAAATCTTTTGATTGCTTTCTTATAATGGTTTTAAAAGCGTCTTTGCTAATGTTGCTAAACTTAACCTTCTTATTGATAAAATTCCAGATTACCAGACCTCTGTATTGAAAAGAACTTCTACCAACTTCAGTATTTATTCTAATGATATTGAATTGGTTACTAAATCTTGTTGGTCTAGATGGTTTAGAAAATAGCCCTGAGATTTGACTAGGGGCAGATCCCATAAGGATATGGAACATCTTCAGTAGGATGTGTCTTTTATAGATATAATCAATAGGAAGCCAGTTAATTCGGGAAAGGCATAAGTCATCTTCTATCGTAGAATGCAGGTGATTGATTATACGACATGCACTTGCGTGTATATGATCTAGGCTGTGAAGATATGATTGAGATCAATTCCCCCACACTGATATTGCATAACCCTTTAAACCCAATATCCACCAGCAAATTCTCCAAACTGATCTCTATACATTTCTTTAAAGAATAAGTTGAGAGAATTTGACAAAAGATCAAAGCATTTTCTCTTTGGTGATCATTTAATTAATTCTCATAACCTAATCTCTTGACATTGTATAGATATTGTTAGGAGAAAATTGATGTTGGTCACTATTGGGACTTAAAGGGATAAGTGATACTGGGTATGATTGCTTTAAAAATTACATTTCTTCTGAAGCTGACTGAGGTAAGTATGACATTCTTCTTAAAGCACCCACTTTTTGTGACTCCCAGACAAGTTTTAGTATCAACAAGTTTCATTTATCCATCACCAGAATGAATGCCTTTTATGGGTAGAGTAGGACCAACAAATTCCTGTTTGCTCAATATTATGGCTTCAGTTTTTGAAGGACGAATAGTTAGTTTGTTTAAAGAGCTGGAATTGAATATCGGCAAAAAAAGCAATGGTACAGAGAACACCATTTCCCAAAATCTACTCATTAAAATTTTGTGATATTTGGCAGAATTTTTACTTTTATTGTATTTTAAATAATGATGACTTTTGAGACACATTTAATAATTATAGTACAATTATATTACAATGTATTGATTATCTAAAAATCTGTCTGTTAAAATTTTGTCAAATAAGTTTCAAATGGTAATGATTAATAGTAACCTGTGTGCAAGTTTATAGGAAAATCTAATGAGCGAATTTTATGTAAACTGAGCAAAAGTGAAATTTTAAGGTTGTAGTCAATCGTTCATTTTGCCACGGAAACTACGAAAACGTCACATTTTACCTGTCAATCAAAATCTTTCATCAGTATATTTTTCACTTGCCAGGTTTCAGCTGGTGAGCTGCAACCTTTCTCTTGCCATGATTTGGCAAATGAGATTAATACTCACAAGCTGCCCAAACTGTGTTCAGCCACCTTAACTCTTTCTGGAGGGATTGAGGAGTAGGTACCTAACAAAAAGCACGACTAAACTGGTAGCAATGGAAACAATTCAATTGTTATCAGCTCATTATTGTTCATTGAAAAGTTATTTCCAAGTAATTATTGCTTAAAAAGCAATCTTGACATGAGTCACAATGCAGTTCTCCATAGTTGATCATTCTTTGAAATATTTAGATCTGTAAATCACTATCTGAGAGAATTTTAGAACATGCTGCAGCAAACACTAACAAGCTGGGTCCAGTGTGACAAAACATTGCAGGAAACCATTGTATTGGCGGACAAAAGAAAATCGCTTTTAGTTATTCAGATCCAGAAGGCTCTTTTGGAGAAAGCTGAATAACCTTGAACCCTTGTTTAGCTGTAAGAAGAGCTTTACATTTCAAAAGAGGTGAAAGAAAATGCTCTTGCATCAGAGGGCAAATCTTGGCTGCTTGTGCATGATGCAGATTATCATTTTCCATGATACATGTATTGTTGATATTATTTTGTTTGTTATTCATCTTTACAGCTGTGGCTTCGACAAGTCATTTCCAGAAAGCTTTGTTGGGCTTATCAGTGTTTGCCTTAATGGCACAGATTATTTTCCAGATTGTTCTGGGAGCTCTTCCACCATATGGTCATTTCTTTCCAAACTGTAAGTTTAGATTAGTTTTGGTAAATAAGTTTTTTGATTGTATCGCTTCAGTGACACATTGACCTGGTAGGGCCAATGCCACAACAAAGCTTGACTCCAATTAGATGCAAAGAGCTGCTTGGATATAGATGCTGTAGGTGAAATCCATTCTCCAGTAGAACTAGAATTTTATTTCGTCTGGTATCAGGGCAATTCTGAAACAAAGCTACAATCTTGGACAAAAGACTTTGGGACAGTACTGCAATATTCATATTTTTCTGTCATTTCTCGCTTCCCTCTAAAAACAGTGCATCCTTTTCAAAATTTTCTTGCAGCACTCCCTGCCCCCACCCTATTAAAAGTTGAAGCTCGGAAAAAAATTCTGGATGCACGCTTCCAACAGTGTTTGTGAGGTGAGGGGAGGGGTTGGACCTGTGTGAATTAGAAAATGCCCCAGCAATGCAAATTAAAAGTGTCCCATTTTAGTTTTCACAACGAAAACAACTCAACCTCGTCCACAGGTCTTAACCTGTAGAAGGCTGCTTTTTTGACGTCATTTCCTTGTTAAACACAAAATTCTTCCAAATTTGGTCATCAGTAACTGGTTATGGTGAATTATGCATGTGCTTTTAGCCAATCAGAATTGGAGAAATATTTTGAATGAATAATAATGGTTATTATTCAAAGCAACTGCAATGTATGATATTATTTCAAAAGCCAAATAGCTGCACACAAATTGTCTTTGTCTCCAGATTTGGTATATTTTTGTTAAATTGTTTATGAGTGTTTTTTTTTAAAATTATTAATCATGGGACTAGATGCCATTTAAGATAAATTAAATGAGTTTCAAAAGTTACAAACGTAGCAAAATTGCATACTTTTAGCAGGACTGTCATTGTTTGCAGGGGGACTGTCATTGTTGATGGGATTCCTCCCATCTGCAGCTGTATTCATAAAAGCATGTGATCCCCAGCTACTTTAATTAACCAAAAATAAAATCACACATGTAGACTACTCTTCTGTACAATTCTCTTCTAACTGTGAGGATTTCTTAGTTGTTCAATTCTCTGTCTACCATCAGTACATGTACTAATCAATATTAAATATATCAACAAATTAATTTGAAATTATCTAAGTGACAGCTCAGTAGTACGTCTCAGTGCAAATAAATTATTAAAGAGCTAATGCCACTTTTTTTGTTATTGAACCAATAACAGGTATTATTTTTGTCTCTTTACTGCAATGTATAATATGTTGTTGGTTCAATTTATCCTTTGGAGTTTGGGTGTGGATGATAATGAGTTTAAAACCGAGGGAAATGAGATTTAAACCAAGAATAAAACTGAACCACAACATATACACCTCTTGCTCTCAACATCTTAAATTTAATCAGGAATAATTTGCTTAATAGGTTCCACTTATGAAAGGCTGACTCGGCAAATTGGTTTGAGCAGGTGAGTATTAAAGATTCCACTTGTTGGGTACCAGATTTTTTTTGTCAGTTTTTTACCTTGAGTGTCAGTTCTTGCTTTGAACCTTTCATGTACCGAAATTTAATACCTATTTAGGTCAACCCAGATGAGATAAGTTCGAGAATTGATTCAGACATCAAACTAATTAGAATTGATTCTGTAGTCCATGATGCTTACAAGTCAAAATAAATTATGGTAATTTATGCACTAGATTTGGCACTTGAAGAGTTTGATGTTTCAAATGAGGTCCCTCCACAGTCAAAATTCCCTTGTGGTGCACTCAGACATAATTGGTGGGTCAACCCAAATTAGATATGTTGGACCTAATTACTTCCAGGCCCAGTTGTTTGAAAGCTGATTAGAGCTAAACTGCAGTTAAATTTTAATCCGGATTTCTTTTTCTTTTATCCCGAAGAATTTTCACGCATAATTCTCTCGATTCTTTTTAGAGCATCTAATCATCAAACCGTAGACAAAAAGAATTAATGTGAATTTGCTTTTTAAGCTTCCGTATCTGAATTCAAATTCCCACTAACCCTGGGTTATCTTAACTCGGTTTTGAACAACCCGGTCCGGATAACTATCTTTTCATGTAATTAATTTAAGGGATTAGGTTCGGTACACAAAATGTTTGAACCGGGCCTTAGTTACAATATTTTGTTCTAGTATGTAGCTTTCATGGAGCAATAATGTAATAATGTAGAAGTGAATGTTATTACAGCAGCATGATTACATGCAGAATAACGAGAACAATATGGGGAACTAGGAGATCTAGTAGGTTATAACATACTACTTGGTGTACAGCTGTTTTTATGTGTTGCCTACACTGTGAATTCAAGGCAATTTGGTACCTTATACATGCACTTGTGGCACTCTATCTATTCTAATTTTTATTTTTCTTTAGATTTGATGGTGTTCCAGCTCTTGATATCTTCAGGATTATTGCGCCTGATGTGGTGGTAATTGCAGTATCAATAACATGTGTCATTTGCTGCCGAAGTTTAATCAGCTCCTCACCACTTCATCAACATACTCCACAGCACATCAGAGCATCACCTGATTCATCCACATGGGATAACATCATGCCATACTTCATTGCAGTAATGTTGTTAGTTGGTGGAATAATGCTACCATCACTAGCTTCCGCCATATACTTTATAATGTTCCTGATTTTAGGAACAATGTGGGCTTGCCACAAAGCTACTAGACTGCGACGAAAGAAAGCTTTCGCCTACATACGATTTGCTCTTATGGTTTATTCTGGCATCCATGTTATTACATTCTACTTGTATCAATTCCAGTTTTTTCAGAGTTCACTCCCTCCTGATAGTTTACTTGCCAGGTGAGTTTTAAGATCTATGATATGCTCTTGCTGTGCTTGAAATAGTTTGGAGTGTTGTTTTTCGCATGTAGCTTGTTTCAATCAAGGCCTTTTTACCCCCAGCCAAGACTACAAAATGTAGAAGACCATACAATGTATTGTTGGCTTGTAAAATTCCAGCAATGAATAATAATAAGCAGATCAGTCTTCCTGCAGACAGAAAATACATGTAATAATACTTAACCTTCTAGCCAGGTCATTGCAAATTCTTCGTCCTGGCACATTTTCAAATGAAATTAAATGAATTCTCCTCAACTTCAGATCCTAAAATGGGGATTACCATTCTGGTTAAACCTTCTGTATAATGTTACTATGATGTCTTCTCTCTTCTACTACAGCTTTGCACAAATGAATCCTTTCTTGGTCTAGAAAATCACAAAATTTCAGCTCTACTACTTATTAACTATAAAGTACATTTGCACCAGCTCCCAAGCTCATCATTAGCGATGAGTTTAAACTAAATTAAAATGCATTATGTATCTTCCTCTTTTAGGTTATTTGGTCTTGTGGGAATTATTTACACTGACTGTAGTGCTCCATTAGTGCTTCATGTAAGACCATATTTAGACTGGCCGCAGTGCGCATCGCCTGGTGTTCTATTAGCACTTTACTGGCTGCTTGCAACGGAAACAAGATTTTACTTCATTGATGTATGTACTCTACACTGTACCTTTTGCTTTAATGGATAATAATGATATTTTTAAACTTTTTTGTGGTTACATGTACACTTAGATAACCTCTTTGTATGCATTTTTGACATAAAAATCCATTTTCTAAAAGAAAGATGCTGTGTCAAAAACTTAAATTGCGCAAGTAATAAGAATTATAAGGATAGGTTGTTTAGCAAAAAAACATTTTTGGGTGGTTGCTTGCACTTAAATATTGTTTTAGGGAACAATAACTGATGACTAATTGAGTCAAATCAGCTTTCACAGAATGTAGCATTCTGTTATGAGCATTTACAAACGTAGAAGCTTTTTATTAATTATTTTTTGTATTGTTTTTTTTTCGTCTCACTCTGCATTTCTCACACTCCACACTTTCTACCCTCTGCACTCTGTGTCCACCTAACCTAGCCCATAATTTAGTTTGATTCATGTTTCTAGTATTGTACAATACATTGTACTTTCCCTTCTGTGATTTTGTAAAGCTACTACTGGATATGTTAGGGACCAACCTGGCCTAAACAATAAGAAATTACAGGAATTTTTATCAGCAGCATCTGTCTGTAGAATACCGGGCAGAAGTAGACTTACAGTGTCCAAAAGAAATGACAACAGTTTAAGTGCTTTCTTTTCGCGTGAATGGCTTTTGCTAATTCATTGGTGCCCAGTGAAGATGTTGATGTTGATTTTATTGTCTCTGTAGTATACCAGTGCTGGTGTAGTGGTGGTTTGCTTGAGATTGTATCAGACATTGGGTGAAATTAAAGTGAGCCACAGAAATGTTTGTTAGGTGTGCAAGGACTTGCTGAGCCAATAAGAGGAAGAAGGATTTGTTCAATTATATTAACTTTGCAGTATTCTATTTATTTTTATTTATTTTTTAATGTTTTGAAAATGCCTCAGGAAAATATCCCTACATATGGTGGCAATCAAACACACTGGTGGGACCCAAGGACATGGCCCCCTTCATACACGTCAGAAAGACAGGTACATTTACATTTTAACATCCCACAAAGACGTTCGGAGGGCTGCATTGTAGTGTTCCTTCCCCATGAACATACATGAGAAAGAAACGTGTGACAAAGCCCAAAAAGCGTTAGCTAGTAAATTGTGATTTTGATTTCCAAGTGTTTCTTTTGAGCTTTTTTCGACGGATAACACCCTCCTCGATCTCCATAATTCTTCATATGATTCAATAAGTGTTTATTATTCATTCAAAATAATTCGTAGTTTAAAAACATGGCTAGAAAACGCTTACCTCCATCGATCCATCGATGTTAAGTTCATCTTCGATAGTGCACGGTTAGGGTTGTTCAGCTCCGCAAATATTCTCCAAATAGCAGATGTCGCCCTTCGAGTTGTCTTCTTGCTGTTCTTACCATGTCTTTAGCTATTATTTCGCCTAGTTCTTATTCTTGAAACAAGTGAAATGTCCGCCATTCTTGTTTTCACAAACAAAACAACTCAACCTCGTTCCCAGGCCTTCTCGGTTAATGGTGCATTAACCTACAAGATAGCTGCACTTTTGACGTCATCGGTTCATTAAACGCAAAATTCCTCCAAATTTGGTCATCAGTAGCTGGTTGTGGTGAATTATGCGTGTGCTTTTAGCCAATCAGAATTGGGGAAATATTTTGAATGAATAATAATTATTAATAAACTGAATTAAGAGTCTCGTGTATTTGTGTTAATAGAGAGAGAGCTTTAGATTTTAAGACTAGGATGAATACGAGAGCGAGATTTTCCCAATTCTGCATCATTTTGGCCGGAAAATGTGATAGCCATCATCATTCATCTTCCAGTTTAAAGAGAATGTCGTAGCGGCGTAAACAAATTAGCAAATGTTAGGAATTTTATCATTTAGCGTTTGAGAGAGGGTTTTACCTCTTTCAACAGAAATAAGTGAACTAACTTTTGTGGTGAAAAAAGGACAATGATGCTTTTCGGCATGGCTATTTTTAGAGAATAGGCGAGGAAACTTAAAATTAAATGTTGTCTTCGTAGTCGTCCTTGTCCTTGAATCTAAAGCTCTTTAATGCCAGTGGGCCCATGATCTAAGTATATAAAGTACATGTATATAATTTTTCCATCAAATTTATTGTTTATTTATTGTTTATTGTTTTGTTTGCCAAAAAGCAAAAAAAAAAAAAGAAATCTAATTATTTAAACTCTCATGGCGAGGAGGCCCAAGAGAAGCTTGCCACCGGGCTTATAAGGAATGGCCTCCCTCAGTTAGATAATTAGAACAAAATATTATCATAATTACACACGGG
This sequence comes from Porites evermanni, assembly GCA_942486025.1. Lineage (NCBI taxonomy): Eukaryota > Metazoa > Cnidaria > Anthozoa > Scleractinia > Poritidae > Porites > Porites evermanni. The sequence goes on along the minus strand of CALNXI010000911.1, from coordinate 16,831 downwards.
AAAATCAATGGCAGAGCTACAGTAAATATTAAAATAAATATATTAGGTAGTCGTACTAATCATAATTCTAGGCTAAAAAAAGCAAAATGACAAAAAAAAAATGACAATAAAAGAGCAAAGGTAAAATAAATAAATAAACAAATAAATAAATTGGCCAAGTTCAATTGCTGGTTAACACATTGTCTGTCTTGTTTGTATACCTGCAGTCCCTGATGGCAGGACCTGGCCAAACAAACTACAACACCCTTGAACGCCTCCCTGAGAATGTTGTTGCAGAGGAACCTGTTCAACCAATCCGTGAGCCAGATGAATACCCAGGTGTGCAAGGAACTCTGGGAAGCATTATGATGTTCCTGATGAGGCAGAGCTACATTGCAGCNTAGGCTAAAAAAAGCAAAATGACAAAAAAAAAATGACAATAAAAGAGCAAAGGTAAAATAAATAAATAAACAAATAAATAAATTGGCCAAGTTCAATTGCTGGTTAACACATTGTCTGTCTTGTTTGTATACCTGCAGTCCCTGATGGCAGGACCTGGCCAAACAAACTACAACACCCTTGAACGCCTCCCTGAGAATGTTGTTGCAGAGGAACCTGTTCAACCAATCCGTGAGCCAGATGAATACCCAGGTGTGCAAGGAACTCTGGGAAGCATTATGATGTTCCTGATGAGGCAGAGCTACATTGCAGCCCTCATTATAATGATGGTAAAGTTGTGTTACATCTAGTTGAGTTCGAGACTCAGAATTTTTGGGTCGATTATTGAAACAAACTTTAAAGCCGGGTTAAGGGATCTAGCGCAGGACTTAGTCCGAGTTTCCAGTTATTAAAACAGCTTTTACCTTAGACCTCGTGTAGAAGACCCGAAAACATCATGGTTTACTAAACCTGATAATGACATGTGGTAATAGAATTGAAGTTTCCAAAACTTTTAGTAACCCCAAAACATCTCGAGAGAATTCATATTAACTTTGTACATAAAAAAGGAAACTTTACCATGCCATTTTAGTATTCAACAGTAAAATCTTTCATTGTAACCGTTTAAAACTATGTAAGAGATTTTTATGGTTTTACCGTAATGTTGCTATGTTGCTTGTAATGTACAAGAAGCGACCTTCATAAATTCACTAATACATGTAATACATGTTGTAGTTTTGTTCCCCCTAGTGTGAAAAAGCTGGAAACAGTCTTGAGCCATATTCAAACTCTGATCAACTTTGTTTCTTGCAGGCTTGGAGTATTACATACCATTCATGGCTGACATTTGTTCTTCTTCTATGGGCGTGTCTTATCTGGATCACCCCATTTGCACGGTGGTTCTGTATGGTCTCCTCGCCAGGACTTGTGATCTATGCTGAGTTGTTGCTTCTTGTCCAGTATGTTTATGGCCTTCAACTGACTGATGATGAGTTACCACTGCAGGACCCCACTGGAACATTTGATTATGCTGAACTGGGACTGAAGAAATGGCAATTTCCCTGTCTACACTTGGGTGCTCAAGTAAGTTACTGGGCTCATATGTCGTCTTTGTAAGGGGTTTTAGGACGGCTTGTAAAAGGAGGGGCTTATATCAGAGGAGGCTTATAAAAAGAATAAACAAAAACGCTTTAGAAACAAGCTATAGCAGTGCTGATCAAAGTACATTTTGTATTTACTAATGTTTAATCAAGCTTAAAAAAGTCATGAATTTGGAGGGAGGTGGAGGGGGGGGGGGGGGCAATAATCGGCTGTGTTTTACCGGTTGGGGGGGCGTGGGGCCTTTAACTTGGAAGGGGGGGCGGGGGGGGCGGGGGCTAACTAGCGGCAGATAAAGGGGGGTCTTGAATGTATACAAAACACCTTTTT
>CALNXI010000911.1:0-14630 GCA_942486025.1 Porites evermanni | reverse complement strand
TTTAAAAAAAGTTAGATAAATGAGTAGAAAATAATATTTTTTTGTGTTAGTTTGAGTAGATAGAGTAAAAAAAGAAGTTGATGTGGGGGGGGGGGGGGGGGGGGGGGGGTTTTATAATGGGATGTGTTTTTGCTGTGTACGGGTAGATGGACCTTTAACTTTGAGGGGGGAGGGTGGGTGGAGGGGGCTAACTAGCGGCAGTTAACAGTGTGTCATTAATGTCATACAAACGCATTTTTACCAGGCTGTGTAGCAGCCCTCACGCGTTTCCTTCGTGTCTCCTGCGCGTCTCCCGTTTCTCTAAAAGAGAACGGAAAAGGACTGCTACGTAGGCTACTTTTTTTACACAGAAGTGCCATGTTCTGCTAAAAGAAAATAATGTTTAGGTTCGTTCCTGACAACCTTAGCTTCTTCCAACAGACTAAAGGACTACTGGACTACTAGTTCTTCATTTTCCACAGGGATAGTTGGGAAAATTGACGCGCGCCAGGAGAAGCGAAACGCGGAGGAGAAAAAGAAAATGGGTTGTGGTTTTCACGCGCGCTCGCGTATTTCTTTTTCTCTATAATGCCTTAAGAAAATGATGGAGTACTTATAGTCTACTGTCAGAAAGGCCTCTCAACCTACCCTTGTAACATCCAAGTAATCCTGTGATTTTTCATAGACCCTCTTTACATGGGTATTCTGGGTGACATTACGACAGCATATCAGAGAGAAGAAAATGAAAAGAAGAGAAAGGGAAAATGAAGGATCGCTTCCACTGAGAAACCTTGCACATCCATTTTTGAAGGCGCTTAGGAAAATGTGTAAGTATCCAATGTATGCACACTGTACATATATGTTTTCAGTTTTGTTTGACTAAAATCAGAGAATCTTAATTCGTTATCATTAAACGTAATTGCATTACTAAATGTAAGAACAAACAGTTCTTTGGTTTTATAAATAAAAGTCGTAAAGATAAGGTACCAATTAAGTGTACTTTTCCCGAGATAACAACGCATGTACAGCTTTGTGCTGTTAAAAATATGATAACCTGATTCATTGTTCCCTTTTGTCATGATAAATTAAAATTGAACTTCGTGGTCTACTGTGTTTATGTCCCTTGAGCTTCACAATCAAGTTGAATTTTAGTACTTCGAAAAAAGTCTTATCCCAGTACTATGTTAGTGCATAAATGGACTAATGGAGTTTGCGATTGTGATAAAAAAAAAAAATACATTGTAAATCTTGTTCTTGTTAACACTTGCTAAAATATGTGCTTTCTCTTTAACAAAAGCCTCCTTGGGAACATCGTCTTCCTCAGGTATTAAAAATAAATCTTACTGCCTATTTCATTTACATTGAAGTGCTTGTTGGTTGAATATTTTTTTTTGAATTACTTTAAAATCTTTAAATTTTCATTTATGATTGCTTGAAATATTAAAACAGTAAATTCAGTAGTCAAATTTCTTAGAACCCTAAACTGATTTTAATGGTTATTAGTGATCTAACTTAACAAGATTTTGGTGAAACAATTAAAAATGTATAAACATTTAAAGTGAAATAAGTCATAAAAAAAATTTTCGTATGTAATGTTTATGTATACTAGTGCAAATTGTTATAATAATTGAATATGAGTATGTCCAAAACCTTTCTTTGACATGCAGCTAGTCAGTCTCTTATATGGAGGTGGGAAACCCCCGGTTGGTGAGGTAACCCGCCTGTCTATATAATCTCTTCTTTTAATTTGATCACGTTTACATGATAGGTGGGTGACCCGCCACTTTTCACCTCACCTTCCTGGGGTCCCCCACCTCCATGTAAACAGGCCCTAAGTTGCAAATTAATTTCGTGGTGTGCGAACGGTGCCACCACCTAATGACGTACATTGTTATGCAAAGGATTGGATGACCTACAGTCGAGATACAGGTGGTCCATACCTCCCGCCTCCCGTACCCCTTCCGCCCCCTATTCTCCTGGGCTCCCATCCCCCTTTTCTCTTTCACCAGTAGCTGATCAGTGCTAATTTTCCTAATCGTGGTGCCACCACCTAATGACACATTACAAAGGATTGGATGACCCACAGACGGGAAACGGGGGAGGGGGGGGGGTCCAAACCTCCCGCCTCCTGTACCCCTCTTCCCTCCTATTCTCCTGGGCTCCTATCCCCCTGTCCCCTATCACACCGTAGCTAACCAGCGATAACTTTCTTAACCCCAGTGAACGTACAACTTTGTGTACTTGTCATGCAATTAAAGGTGAATGACTGCTACCTCTGCGTAAAACGATTGTTTCTCCTTTAGTCGTTTTGAGAAATTTCTTTGTACTTTGCCATTGGTGCGTTCATTACAGATATATTTATGGTGGGAAAGATTTAAACTGCGGCTACTTCTTTCTTCTTTTTTCTGCGTTCCTACTTTAAATATAAGGTAAGGTCTTGGTCCTGGTGGTTCGAAAGGTGTTCAGCACTATCCACTTCTTGAATTTCTGTGCAGTGGATAATGCAACTGGACATCTGGCCGTCGTAGTTCAAACGCTGGACAGCGCTATCGGAGACCCATGGCGTTATCCACTGGATAGAAACTTGTCCAGTGAATAGCGTTATCCACTTTTGAACTACTGGGCCCTAGTGTATAGCGCTGTCAAGCTCTCTAACAACAGGAACCTGATACTGAAACGGAAACTGTACTATTGAACCTTGCCATTGTGGTAATATTTTGCGTCTTTTAAAATATTTACACACAATTTAGCGGTTAATGAAGAAGGCGATGCCCTGGATCCTAAAGCCTCCGATGACGCAAAAGCGCTCATGATGTGGGTAAAATCCGTGCTCGCAAAGTACTGGATCCTACTCTGCTGTGGCGCGTTCTTATTGGTCGGTTTGCAGAACGAGGTGTCAGTTTATCAGATTGGATACATGGCGATATTCCTGTTTATACTTATCTGTTATCAGGTAATTGATGATTTTACAGACTGGTCTGTTAGTCAGGTGGCTAAAGGCTCAGATCTATACAGAGCGGACAAAAGCACCAAACTTTGCATGGTTGTAGCTTAGGGCATGTTAGTCAATATTAGGATCGGTGCCCACAGCTACCTCTTCAGGATTTGCAGCANGGATAGAAACTTGTCCAGTGAATAGCGTTATCCACTTTTGAACTACTGGGCCCTAGTGTATAGCGCTGTCAAGCTCTCTAACAACAGGAACCTGATACTGAAACGGAAACTGTACTATTGAACCTTGCCATTGTGGTAATATTTTGCGTCTTTTAAAATATTTACACACAATTTAGCGGTTAATGAAGAAGGCGATGCCCTGGATCCTAAAGCCTCCGATGACGCAAAAGCGCTCATGATGTGGGTAAAATCCGTGCTCGCAAAGTACTGGATCCTACTCTGCTGTGGCGCGTTCTTATTGGTCGGTTTGCAGAACGAGGTGTCAGTTTATCAGATTGGATACATGGCGATATTCCTGTTTATACTTATCTGTTATCAGGTAATTGATGATTTTACAGACTGGTCTGTTAGTCAGGTGGCTAAAGGCTCAGATCTATACAGAGCGGACAAAAGCACCAAACTTTGCATGGTTGTAGCTTAGGGCATGTTAGTCAATATTAGGATCGGTGCCCACAGCTACCTCTTCAGGATTTGCAGCAACTCTTCGCTGAAGTTCTTCAACAACCTTCCATGATGGGTTCCCTGTGCTGAAAATTGCAATCCTTTGCTTTTTGCCAATTTTTGATGAAAATCACATAAAAAGGCAAGTAGATGGAAAAAGAAACTGTATTAATACTATTATTATTGAAACCGATGACTAAAACAAGTCAACTTAATGATATAGCAATAATGATATACACTGGTGGGTGCCCTGTGTTAAGACTATCAATTGCTTGTTTTTTGCCACTATTTTAATGAAACATAAAAATGAAAAAAAAAAGAAATTGTATTATTATTAAAACCAATGACAAAAACAAGTCAACTAAATGGAAAATCCAAGGAAGATGTTTTCATATGCCTACTCAGTCCCAAATGGCATCTCAAGATGGCGGCTTGATGGTGTCTTTTCATGGACTGTAAGTATCTGCTAGAATAAATTGCCGTTTTTAATTTGCCGTTTTTGAGTACAATTTGAATCACTACAGGTTTCAGAGAAGATCTGAGAATCCCATTGGCTTAACGGTACAAGTATAGAACGCTCCTTGAAAATGTACTAGAATTCAGGAACGAGGACTGTTTTCCTGTTGCAATAAGTTTGATATTAAAATCAGTACAGTGGTAAAAATGCAAAGAAGCAGCAATCCTGTCACCTCAAGTTCAGCAAGTCCAAGTTATAAAAAGCAAGAGAAAGGAAAAGCAAGTATGTTGAAGCAGACCAGAAACAGGAAGACAGGAAGCTGTAGATTGTGGTACCAAACGAGCTCGGAAGGCATACTTGTCAGAGGAACGCAAGAAGAAAAGTGAAGCAGCTTGGAAGGCCAAGGAAGACGAGCAATTACATAAATCAAGAGCTTTTTTTGAACTCACTGAGTACATAGCAAATGCAGTGGAGAATGATACACATTTCTTTCTACTTGCCGAACTTCATAAGCTTTATTCGTTACATACAAAGGCACACACTTTGCAATCCCACTAGTGTCAGTCTTCTAAGCTCGTTTGGTGCCACAATCTACAACTTGCTGTTTCTGGTCTGCTTCAACATGCTTTTTTCTCGTTTTTGCTTTTCTTTATCTAACTTGGACGTAGACAGGATTGATGCTACTTTGCGTTTGTTTACTACTGTAGTGATTTTAATATCAAACTTAATTGCAACAAGAACACAGTCCTCTTTCTTGAATTCTAGAATATTGTCAAGGAGCGTTCTATAAATAATTGTACTGTTAAACCAGTGGGTTTCTCAGATCCTCTGTTTTCAATTCTCACCCTTGGTAAATATTACAACGATCGCAACTAATTTCCATCTTGGTGTGTAGAAACGAGCAGAAACTCAGTCACGATAAGACTGAAATCGTGCTTATCTTGTCGATGAACCGTACTCGTCCACCCTTTAGCGACTTCATTATGGGTAATGCAAGACTAAGAACCACCGCCAGATTATCGTTGTACCAGCTCAGGAACTTATCAAAGATAAGAAAGTGTCTCACACAGGAGTTTAGCGAAATTGCTGTACATGCTTTTATTACATTTAAAATAGACTATTAATTGCAGTTTACTGCCCCCAGGATCGTTACTCGGACTTGTAAACTTTGTGAACACATTATTCATTTGACCTTCACTGGCCTCCTGTTAGCTATCATGTTCTTTTTAAACTTCTTTTGTCAGTTTTCAAATCACCTAATAACCTTCCACCTAGCNGGTTTCTCAGATCCTCTGTTTTCAATTCTCACCCTTGGTAAATATTACAACGATCGCAACTAATTTCCATCTTGGTGTGTAGAAACGAGCAGAAACTCAGTCACGATAAGACTGAAATCGTGCTTATCTTGTCGATGAACCGTACTCGTCCACCCTTTAGCGACTTCATTATGGGTAATGCAAGACTAAGAACCACCGCCAGATTATCGTTGTACCAGCTCAGGAACTTATCAAAGATAAGAAAGTGTCTCACACAGGAGTTTAGCGAAATTGCTGTACATGCTTTTATTACATTTAAAATAGACTATTAATTGCAGTTTACTGCCCCCAGGATCGTTACTCGGACTTGTAAACTTTGTGAACACATTATTCATTTGACCTTCACTGGCCTCCTGTTAGCTATCATGTTCTTTTTAAACTTCTTTTGTCAGTTTTCAAATCACCTAATAACCTTCCACCTAGCCATCTAGCGGACAGACTTAGTAATCAAAGGCACTCCAGGAACTTGTGGTCTCCATCTCAGCAGCTGTTAGAACAACCTCGAAAACTCACGGGGCCAGGCTTTTTCAGAGTGCGCCCCTAAACTGTGGAAATCACTACCATTAGCTAGATTTACGCAAGTCACCATCTTTAGCTAGTTTAAAGAAAAGATTGAGAACATATCTTTTCACGCAATTTTTAGAGAGTAAGTCATATTTTTGTAAAACGTCTTTAATATCTGCAGATCATATACCTAAACTTACAGAATGTATATTCATTTTTTTGTATGACTAATTATCGTTATATACAAACTTTAGTGGCAAAATAATTTTAAAACATATAAATTTTTGTTTCCTTCTCTTGTTCTTTGTGAATTGCAAATAGACTTTAATATATGTTATTGCATGCTCGAGATATAATTTTTTTTCCTCTTTAACATTGTAAAGCACCATGGCCATGAACTCAGGATATGAGCGCTATAGAAAGAAGCCATTTTTCACTATTATTAATTTTAACCAGACGAGTACAAAAGTAAACTCAGTATAGTCATTCATAATCGGCACAAAATGTGAAGAGAAAATGTGGCTTTCGATAACAAATTTATCACCGCGAAGAGCTTAAAACTTCACTTAAACCAGCACTCATTCAAATTGTACACAATTTCCCCTAAAAACGGCAATTTATTCTAGCAGATACTTACAGTCCATGAAAAGACACCTTCAAGCCGCCATCTTGAAATGCCATTTGGGACTGAATACGCGTCTGAAAACATCTTCCTTGGATTTTCCATTTAGTTGACTTGTTTTTGTCATTCGTTTTAATAATAGTACAATTTCTTTTTTTTCATTTTCATGTTTCATTAAAATAGTAACAAAACAAGGAATTGATAGTCTTAGCACAGGGCACCCACCAGTGTGTATCATTATTGCTATATCATTAAGTTGACTTGTTTTAGTCATCGGTTTCAATAATAATAGTATGAATACAGTTTCCTCTTCCATCTCCTTGCCCTTTTATGTGATTTTTATCAAAAAATGGCACAAAAACAAGGGATTGCAATTTTCAGCACAGGGCATTCATCATGGAAGGTTGTTGAAGAACTTCGGCGAGCAGTTGCTGCAAATCCTGAAGTGGTAGCTGTGGGCACCGATACCAAAATTGACTAACATGCCCTAAGCTACAACCATGTAAAGTTTGGCGCTTTTGTCCGCTCTGTATAGATCTCGCTAAAATTTTGCACTAAGCCACCGGACTATGTAGTGTTATTGTTTTGCGGTTTTCCACTGTAGTCCAGGCCTTATCGTACATAAATGTATTCCTTTTAATCTTGTGACTTGTATGTGATTTTTTGAATGTTAGACGTTCGTCCCGTTTGATCGTAACTACAACAGAACTGACCCTGAGTATGGTCGATAAGTTAGAGAGCTAAGACTCCAGGCATAGCCACAAATTTTTCCCCAAAATTCCGAATTTTGTTTTGTTTAAAGATTAAGTGAGGACAACAATAGAGAGATTAAAGGAAAGTGAAGAATGATCATCGCAGTAAATTTTCCAATTTAAGCAATTGGAAAGAGGAAGCCTGAAAAAAATCAGGGCTTCAACGGGATTCAAACCCGTGACCTCCGCGTTACCGGTGCGTTGCTCTACCAACTGAGCTATGAAGCCACATCAATAGTCACATCAATAGAGAGATTAAGAGTCACGTTTACGGCAAACAGCAAACGTCAGATTAAAGTTGATAATTTCTCAAAATAGCAAGTTAGCAAATAAAAGCTATCTAAAACAATTCTTATTGACAAAACTTATTTATCTGGTTATTTATTTAAGGATTAAAAGCAACGCTATTAAAACATGACGTTTCGGCGACGACATGTCACCATTATCAAATGCAAATGAAAGAGACTATGAACCGATATATACATATATAGGAAACGAAACAAAACATTAAATTTGAGGAACAAAAGAATGAGAAAAATAAGTCAAAAGTTTTGCAGGAATGGAGTCGGTGTGAGTGTTTAAGGATGGTCTCTCTTCCTTAATTAACAACATCTCATAATTAAATGAGGCACTCAAACTTTTCGTCGGCACTTCCGGAGGATCTTAAATTCACGTTTGCTGTTTGCCGTAAACGTGACTAAAAATCTCTCTAATAGCTCCCTTTCAAAGTATCCTGAAATAAATTCTCAATTAAAAGATCGTGTCCACAAATTCAGTTATTTATTGCTTGAAAGCGTAGGGGAGTCCATAGTCCCATTTTTCAATAACATTGGCAAGATCGAGTGCATACAGGCTGCCATCTTGGTTTGAAACGTATCGAAGGGATAGGCGTCCGGGTTTTGTAGCGGTGGTGGGAGGCAAGCCGTCCCACACCCTCTAAGTAGATTTGATACTCTTCCCTAGGCCAGACTTCGTGCATTTGAAACCAAGATGGCTGCCTGCAAGGGCAGGTGCTCGAAAAATATAGGACTGTGGAGAGTCTCGAATCCCTACGTTTTCTAGCTTTTCCGAAACTTTTAAGTAGCTAAACTTGGGGAGACACCCTTTTAAATTGAGAAGTAACATCTTGGGATACTTTGAAAGGGAGCTACTGTTTATGGTCTTAATGTTTTTGTTTGTTGATAGATATCTATCGCTACATGGAGACTGATTCTGCGTCCTCTGTGGTGGGTGATGGTAATCTACTCGATATGTATCTTGCTTTTGATATACACTTATCAGTTTGACAACATGCCTGTGTATTGGCATAATGCCACTGGACTATCGGACCAATGGTAAGTATTTAAATCCCACAAGGATGATGATGAATTACTTCTTGATATACACTTATCAGTTTGACAACATGCCTGTGTATTGGCATAATGCCACTGGACTATCGGACCAATGGTAAGTATTTAAATCCCACAAGGATGATGATGAATTACGGTAGACCTTAAGTCTTAAAAGCCATATTTTTATGACAGGTTTGGGCAGCCTTATCCGGACTACACTTTCGACGGTGGTTTTTTGTCCTAATAATCAGTAGTGATGACCATGTTTTAATGTTTCTCCTTTTTACGAAGTGGATTTCAATCGCTCGTTTCAATGCAGACCGGTTTGGATACAACAGCGCGGAAGTTATGTTCCGTGACTTTCATCCAAAAGGACACACTTAGGGTTACATCGATAGCATAAAAATGTTTGTGTTACCACCTTCTTTAGTATTGACAGAGCAATTTTAGTAATAGATTTGAGTGGCTAATGGCTGTCGTTGAGAGGATCTGAAGTTGTGAGCACCCTCACCTACTGTATGTGTTTAAGACGCATCAGCAGGGCTGTCACTAAGGGCCCGAAGGCAAATTTTCAATGTCCAAACCTGTTGAATAGAAGCACAGTTCGTAGCCCACAAACCAGTCAATCTTCGTCATAGGAAACAAGAGGAAAATTCCCCAAGCCCCAGGGAAGGGGATTTTCCTCGGCTATTAAAAGGATGATCCCCGGCATTTCTCATAGGAAACAAGAGGAAAATTCCGCAAGCCCCAGGGACGGGGATTTGCCTCTGCTATTACAAGAATGATCCCCTGCAACTCTCATAGGAAACAAGGGGAAAATTCCCCAAGCCCCAGGGACGGGGATTTGCCTCGGCTATTACAAGAATGATCTCCGGCAACTCTCATAGGAAACAAAAAGATAATTCTTTGAAATCTTAGTGACAGCCCTGCTGCCTTAGTATAGTAGTCTGCTTTTCAGTAGTTTGTGCATTAGCGTGTTCGCGTTCTAGGATTTCATTCAGTCGCGCATAATTGGAAACTAGACACAAGAAAAATAGTGCTTCAAATTTCACGCTTAACGTCTGATGGGTTTCGTTAATCTGGTCATTTGACGCCTGAGAAGGTTACGTACCGTCGGTTGCATCTAAGCGTGGATACGAGACAAAAAACATGTTCTAGTAGGGTGCTTGACATGACGTGTTTTGCCGCCAAACATTGAAGTTTGACAGCCGTTAAAGCAAACTGTCGCGCTAAAGGTAAGTTGTTTACATGTTTTTGATCAGCGTGTTCCGTTCGTATTTCATTTTTGTCAACCTTCAGGCATATTTCTCGTTCAGAAACAGCACCCTTGCCTCCAGAAATTATTCTTAACGTCTAAGAATTCTTGCAAAGAATATTGTGTTAAGCGAAAATAACTCAAGTCGACAACAGGAGCCTACTCCAAACTTCGAATGTTTGGCGGCAAAACATGTCATGTTTGCACCCAATAGAGCATGTTTTTTATCACGTGTACACGCTTAGATGCAACCGATGTTCGTTGTACTCCATTTTTAAGTGTAAGGCCAACTGGTAAACTTTCTTTGAGAACCGCAGAAAAATTCACTTGCCTTTTCTTTGTTTGACGTCAGGTTGTACAACCTTGGTCTTCGTCAACACACCAAAGCCAGTCTGCTGCTAGAGCTTCTTACTCCCACTGCCTTTTCAATCGTCATTGTTATACAACTACACTTCTTCCATCGTCCATTTTTGGCCATGATAGACCTGCGAGTAAGGGCTCACTCCACATCTTACCAATCGTCTGCCAGAAATGCTGTAGAACCCGAGAATGGCCCCTCTACCTCACAACAACACGAAGGTGCCACGCCTTCAGAGACTCCGAGGGAGCATAGGCCGAGTACCCAGAAGTCCCTTCTGGTTGCGGCGCTTGTCAAGATTGCCAACTTTTATAACGAGTTAACGGTGTTTCTATGGAGAGTTGGCGAGCTACACATGTTGAAAATTGTGAATTTGACGTTGATCTGTGTGGTGCTCTATCAGGTCAGATTTCGTTTTATGTTCCCGTTTACCTTATTGTGGTTACAGTATATAGTATACTATCGAGTGAGTATAAAATCCTGAGAACACCTAAGTTGCAGTCAATATTTTATCTGAGTCCGATATAGTCTGGATAAGTTGGCTACAGCGCTTTTTTCGCGATTCACTCCAACCAACGGCCAAAGTAAGATGGATCCGCATTTTGGCGAACACCGGAGTTTGTGTGCGCTGAACAGAGTTAGGTAAAAAAATACCCTAAAACAAGGAAAGTATTAAAAGTGTTCGTAAGTGACAGCAAGATTAAGGTCAAGGAAAACTTGAAAAGGTCATAATGTATTGATCTACCCAAGGACACGCGGACGAACGTACGGTCACGTGACTACCAGAATTTCTAGGGTGGATACATGTAGATAACCAAATTTTCTTTGCTATGGAGCTCCGCTCGCGAGCGCGTGGAGCTCCGCTAGAAAAAGTCACGGAAAGTCATGGAATTTGAAGAACTCAAAAGAGCGCGAACCTTTTTTGTGTAAAATATGTATCAGAAATTAAAACTCGTCAATGAGCTTGCGAAACCTACTTTTTCGTCTTCAAAACACGCGAATTTGCTGTAAAAAATGTCCTCCGTCACGCGCGGCCAATTTGACCAGTATGACGTAGAATTATTTGCAAGAATGTAGAATAATTGACTAGATGGCGGCAAATTCGAAGGATCGTCTTTGTCGAAAACTCCCCAATTATCTTCAGAATCTTCATTTACTTCAATTCGCTATACCTTCGTTATAGTCAGTTTGATCGCCTAATTCCACAAAACACTAAACAATGACCAGAATCAGAAAAGAAGGCTGAGTAAACAAACTGGCGTCACATGACGTCATCAGCCTTTCTTTCATCCTTCACTCGTTCCCAGTCTCTGTGACAATTCTTAAGGGGAAAAGCAGTTTTGGATGGCCAAAATTCAAGAAATTTTTTTTGGAGACATTTCTAAAGTTCAAAAAATATTGTTGATGAAACTTATATATGGACCAAATTCAGTTTGAAAAAATTTCGCGTAATATACACTTTAGTCTGACTTCACTTCCTAATTTGCCAGACTTATTTTGACCTTATTATAATCGTCTACTTTCATGGCTTGTTTCTTCCAGGTGTGCGCGATAAACGCAGTTATCATCATCCTGCTTGGCATATCCATGCCGTCTCGTCTTCTTCAAAGAGCTCTATCCTACTGTTTTCTAATCTGGAGCTCACTCGTGATACTGAGTAAAATGATTTATCAGCTAAGATTTGTGCAGGCGGATTTATTCCAACACAATTGTACTGACCAGGTGAGTATAAACGTTTTGATTTACAGGGGTAAAAGTTTTTTGAATACGAATAGATCTTGGACCTACCGAGAAAAGAAAGAAAAACAGGTTTGAAACTTTTGTCACTCCCAGGCAGCCTGGTATTGTGAAATCATTTAAGCTGTAAAACGGACACCAAGAGTTGGTCCCTGCCTTTCTTTGCTCCCTCTATTTGACTTTCTATAAGACGGACATCTCTCTAAGACGGACAGCCAGTGCCGGTCCCAAAGGTGTCCGTCTTAGAGAGAGTTGACTGTACATGAAAAAGAACCTCGGTACAGCGAACAAACTTTGCTAGTCCCTTGGCCCTTCTTTATGTCGAGGTTCCACTGTAACAGGCAATAAATAATGTTTAATGGCACCAGCTTCACTGTAAGGGCAAATAGATTTTTAAAACTTCGTAGAGCTCAGTGCTAGACTTCTAAAATAGACTCCTATTTTTTTGGGTCTTCAGAGTTTGCCTCGACCATCTTCATTAAATCACTTTATCAACAATGCGTTGTGGGTTGGATTCTATAAGACAGACAGTATCTCTGAAGATATAAAGGTGAGAAATCATTAATTTGCATCGCTTGGCGTTCGTTATTTTAGTTACGCTTTTCAGTGTGGTGACTTTTCAAGAGTTATGTTTAATTTCGCGTTACTTCCTTGATGCAATAGGTTGAGACCGAAAAAGCTACAATCATAGACAAAAGTCTTAGGACAGTTTTGCAGTTCTGGAGCGTTTTCAAGTGTACACGGGCCCAACTCCTCTCCTCACCCCACAAACAACGTTGGACGCGTGTATCCAGAATTTTTCCGAGTTCCAACTTTGTATAAGGTAAGGGGGGGGGGGAGGGGGAACTGCACGAAAATTTAGAAAAGGATGGACGGTGTTATAGCGGAAAACAGAAATTACAGAAAATTATGAATACTGCATTACTTTCCCGCTGACTTCTGTCAATGATTGTAGCTGTCAGCCAGCTGGCGACATCAAAAGGAGATTTAGAATCACGTCTTCGGCAAACGGCCAACAAAATACAAATACAAATGACTTTATTGATTCTCCAACACAGGGGTTTCAGAATCAGTTCACAAGTATTAAAATTACAATAAGACTATTAAAATTACAATTAGGTATAAGAATTTACAACATTGATTAAACAAGAGATAAGAAATAAAAATATCTAGTTAAAATAGAACAAAAACAGTATTTGTACAACCTTGGTCTTCGTCAACACACCAAAGCCAGTCTGCTGCTAGAGCTTCTTACTCCCACTGCCTTTTCAATCGTCATTGTTATACAACTACACTTCTTCCATCGTCCATTTTTGGCCATGATAGACCTGCGAGTAAGGGCTCACTCCACATCTTACCAATCGTCTGCCAGAAATGCTGTAGAACCCGAGAATGGCCCCTCTACCTCACAACAACACGAAGGTGCCACGCCTTCAGAGACTCCGAGGGAGCATAGGCCGAGTACCCAGAAGTCCCTTCTGGTTGCGGCGCTTGTCAAGATTGCCAACTTTTATAACGAGTTAACGGTGTTTCTATGGAGAGTTGGCGAGCTACACATGTTGAAAATTGTGAATTTGACGTTGATCTGTGTGGTGCTCTATCAGGTCAGATTTCGTTTTATGTTCCCGTTTACCTTATTGTGGTTACAGTATATAGTATACTATCGAGTGAGTATAAAATCCTGAGAACACCTAAGTTGCAGTCAATATTTTATCTGAGTCCGATATAGTCTGGATAAGTTGGCTACAGCGCTTTTTTCGCGATTCACTCCAACCAACGGCCAAAGTAAGATGGATCCGCATTTTGGCGAACACCGGAGTTTGTGTGCGCTGAACAGAGTTAGGTAAAAAAATACCCTAAAACAAGGAAAGTATTAAAAGTGTTCGTAAGTGACAGCAAGATTAAGGTCAAGGAAAACTTGAAAAGGTCATAATGTATTGATCTACCCAAGGACACGCGGACGAACGTACGGTCACGTGACTACCAGAATTTCTAGGGTGGATACATGTAGATAACCAAATTTTCTTTGCTATGGAGCTCCGCTCGCGAGCGCGTGGAGCTCCGCTAGAAAAAGTCACGGAAAGTCATGGAATTTGAAGAACTCAAAAGAGCGCGAACCTTTTTTGTGTAAAATATGTATCAGAAATTAAAACTCGTCAATGAGCTTGCGAAACCTACTTTTTCGTCTTCAAAACACGCGAATTTGCTGTAAAAAATGTCCTCCGTCACGCGCGGCCAATTTGACCAGTATGACGTAGAATTATTTGCAAGAATGTAGAATAATTGACTAGATGGCGGCAAATTCGAAGGATCGTCTTTGTCGAAAACTCCCCAATTATCTTCAGAATCTTCATTTACTTCAATTCGCTATACCTTCGTTATAGTCAGTTTGATCGCCTAATTCCACAAAACACTAAACAATGACCAGAATCAGAAAAGAAGGCTGAGTAAACAAACTGGCGTCACATGACGTCATCAGCCTTTCTTTCATCCTTCACTCGTTCCCAGTCTCTGTGACAATTCTTAAGGGGAAAAGCAGTTTTGGATGGCCAAAATTCAAGAAATTTTTTTTGGAGACATTTCTAAAGTTCAAAAAATATTGTTGATGAAACTTATATATGGACCAAATTCAGTTTGAAAAAATTTCGCGTAATATACACTTTAGTCTGACTTCACTTCCTAATTTGCCAGACTTATTTTGACC
>CALNXI010000910.1:149247-165157 GCA_942486025.1 Porites evermanni | reverse complement strand
GCTGCTCCATGTACTCTGTAAACTCTGTTGCGACGAACTGTGGTCCATTGTCAGATGTCAAGCTCTCAGGTAGACCATGTCTTTCAAATATCTCTTGTAGACTCGAGATCACTTTAGAGGCAACTGTGGATCTCATGATGTCTATCTCGTAGTAGCTACTATAGTAGTCAACGACAACCAGACTCGACTCACCAGTGGGGAGTGGTCCAAGCAAATCAATTGCCAAATCTCTCCATGGTCCAGTCGGCAATGCTGTGCTCCTGATAGGCTCTGGTGGGCTGGAACGACTGACTAACTGACATCCATAGCAGGTTTTGCAGTGTTTTTCAGCATCCTTTTCCATCCCGGGCCACCACACTTTACTGCGCAACTTCTTTTTAGTTCCAACGATGCCCAGATTACTTTCGTGAGCGAGAGACAACACCCTGGGTCTGAGTTTCTCCGGGATAACGATTCTTGTCCCTCTTAGTATCAATTGTCCGATGCTGCACAGTTCACTACTACATGGGAGGTATTTCTTGTAAGCTAGCTGATCCCACGGTTTTCCGTTTCCGCATTCCTTGACTGCACAGAGTTCTTCATCGATTCCTGAGGCGTCTTCCACTTCTCGTGTACTCATAGCACAGGGGGGTCGCATTTATGGATACAAATCTGACATATTCTTTGGCTTCAGCTGAATGACTGCTGCTGGTTTTTAGATTTCCCACTAGCCTTGAGAGGGGGTCAGCAATGTTGCTCTGCCCAGGCTCATACTTGACCTTGAATTTGTATGGTTGCATTCGTAACACCCATCTTTCAATGTGTGCGCAGGGTTTTGACCTTGGGCCGTAAATAACTTCCAGCGGCTTGTGATCTGTAACAAGATCAAATGGCACACCATACACATAGGGATGGAACTTTTCGCAAGCCCATACGAGTGCCTGAGCCTCTTTCTCTGTCTGCGAATATCTTATCTCGGTGTCTGTCAGACTACGACTTGCATAGCAGGGGACTCTCGGTCCATTCTTCTGCTTTTGGGTCAGTACCGCTCCTAGTCCAACTGGACTGGCATAGGCAATTACTTGGGTTGGGGAATCTTTGTCGTAATACCCCAAAGTCTCAGCACAGGCCAATCGCTCTTTTAGCCCCTGAAAGGCCTTCTTCCGTTCACCTCCAAAAACGAAAGGGGTTCCTGACTTTGTAAGGCGACGTAAAGGTTCAGAGACCGTTGCCAGGTCGGGTATGAAGCGGCCACAGTAGTTTACAAGCCCAAGAAAACTTCGGGTTTCTGATACCGTCCGAGGTTCTCGTGCCTCTTTTACGGCTTTCACCTTTTCTTCTTCTTTTCTTTTCTTCCCGGACAATACCATGCCAAAGAATGTGAGCTTATCCATGCTAAACTGGCACTTTTCTGCATTGAGGGTCAGTCCACGTTCCTTTCATCTCACGATGGCTTTCTTCAACCGCAAATCGAGCTCTTTCTGGTTTTTACCATGTACGATGATGTCATCTGAAATGTTCTCTTGCCCTTCTTTTCCCTCAAGTGCCGTCTGGATCTCGTACTGGTACTGTTCGGAAGCAGAGTTAACACCAAACAATAGTCTCTTGTATCTGAACAGACTGCAGTGGGTAGCAGACGTAGTATTCTCTCGGGATTCTGGGGAAAGTTCAAGCTGGTTCAAGTTGGTATCCCCACTTAACGTCAATTTTGGAAAATACCTTGCTGGCTCTTATGCTCTGAGTAATCTCATCAACAGTAGGGATCGGGTGTCTGGCTCTCCGTATTGCCTCGTTAGCCCTTCGCGTGTCAATGCAAAGAAGGATGTCACCCCCAGACGTTGGGACAACAACAATTGGGTTAACCCATGGTGTGGGCCCTTGTGCAGGTTCAATAATGTCTAGTTCAATGAGTTCTTTAATCTTTTCTTCCAACTTTGATCTCATGCTGAACGGAGTCCTCCGCATCGGCTGTGCTACTGGCGTCAGATTGGGGTCGATGTGGAGTTGTACTGCTCCGTCTTTCAACTTTCCAACGCCGCTGAAGACATTTGGGTACTTCTGTTGCAGGATCCCACCAATGGTCTTTGGGTCTGCACTTACTGCAGCGATGCCAATCCCTATTTTCAGTTCGCCTAAACTATTTCAGTGCCCTTCCCCAGAAGGGGGTCTCCTTCACCACTGATCACACAAAATTTGGCACTAGCAGTGTTGCTTCCTGCAGAGACTTCACAGGAGAGTGTTCCTATCACATCAAGTGGTGTCTGGGATGCGTAGGCATAGAGTTTCCTACTCGAGCGAGCTGATTCACACTTCACTTTGTTTTTCTTCAACCACTCCCCTGTCTCTTTGTCAATGATGTTAGTGCTTGCNATTTCAGTGCCCTTCCCCAGAAGGGGGTCTCCTTCACCATTGATCACACAAAACTTGGCACTAGCAGTGTTGCTTCCTGCAGAGACTTCACAGGAGAGTGTTCCTATCACATCAAGTGGTGTCTGGGATGCGTAGGCATAGAGTTTCCTACTCGAGCGAGCTGATTCACACTTCACTTTGTTTTTCTTCAACCACTCCCCTGTCTCTTTGTCAATGATGTTAGTGCTTGCTCCAGAATCTATGATCATGTTCAACTTACAACCTCCAACGGTTACTTCAATTTTCTCCTCATTCGTGCCTCCTACCGTAAAGGCATACACTGGTTCCTCTTCTTTGTCGTGGGAACCAACCATATTTGCAGCACCTCCCTTGGGGTTCCTGTGGCCTTTGGTTTGTTTTTGCTTTTCTTCATCTTTCTGCTTTGTCCTACACTGCTCTTGAAAATGTCCTTCCAGCCCACATCGATGACAGAATTGACATCTTGCTGGACAGTTGGAATCTCGACCGAAATGTCCGGTTCTACCACATCGGTGACAAGTTTTCTCACGGCCGGTTTTGGTACCTCGTGACTGACTTCTCTTGCCATGGTCTCTCTTTGTTCCCTTTATGCGGTTTACACTAGCTGAATTCTCTCTCTTTTCTTCTATGGTCATTGTAGCAAGCTGTGCGTCGACTTTTTCGCAGTTCTCGGCGATTTCAAGGGCTCTAGATAAAGTGAGGCCTTGACGTTCTTCCAGGAGTTTTCGTTTTATGTACGTGCTGGTGCACTTGCAGAGGATTTCATCACGAATTTGGTTGCCTGTGTCTTCGCCATAGTCACAATCTTTCGATGCTCGTCTGAGTCTGGTTGCAAACTGTCGGATTGTTTCCCCTGGTGCTTGAACTAGCTGTCTGAAACAGTGTCTAGCATACGTAGAGTCCACTTTGGGAGCAAAGTATGCTTTCCGGTAATCTTTCACATCTCCCGTGTTCGGTAGGGTAAGGAAAAGATCTTGAACATCGGGTCCCGCGAGATGGAGCATTAATGCACGTCTCCTCTGCCTGTTGTTCGCGTTGTTTTCATTTAGAATTAAGCCTTTGCCGACTGCAAATAGTTCGAACGCTGTCAGCCACCGCTTCCATCGCAAGCCAAGCGTGTTTTGGTCCCCATGACAGTCGAATGTTTTGATATGGTTTCGTTCATTATCGTCCATGTTTCTCGCAAACTTTTCGTCTCGCTGACTTCTTGGGGTCTTGTTTTACCCTCGTCGCCAATGTTGTGACCGATCTAGTCGGCAAATAAGGAAGGATTACAACGGATTCAACCTTAGACGATGGCTTTATTCCGCCTACACGACTCGTGGTCCTTAATCGTATAGTCAGGCGTTCCAATACCCTACTGAGGGCGAGTCTGGGTCCTGATACACAACAGTAACCACCACAGAACACAAATGATGACGTTCTGACGTAGATATAACGATCTTTTAAAAAGATGCTTAAATTTTTCTTTGATTTATATTCAGTTTCACGTCATATTTCTAAGCATTACTCCAAGCTTGGAAAGTCTCCATATTTTGTCAGGCCCATTTTATCTTTACCAGATAAATTTAGCCTACCAAAAGGTTCGTTAACATATAATATTCGTATGACCTTGTAATAGCCTGAATAGTTGTTGTAAATACCCATCAGCAAAGGAGCATGACCATACATACATAGATTATACAAACATATACGAGCTTCGGTGAGCAGTATCGAGGTGAATTGTGATTTTCCAAGTCCTTTAGAGCTGAATAAATGAAACCATCCATTTACAGTTAGGAGAGCTAGACAACAAAAAGCTTTTTTTGCTTTTTTTAAAGAAAATAACCCAAACAAAGCCTTGCATTGAGATGATACAATCGTTATTATATTGAATTTACTGGCCCGCCATTTTGGACTTGGCGAGTGGGGGACTGGACCCAGTTCCCTTCTAATCCTTCTCCCGTTCTGCGGGAATTTTTTTGACTGTATTTGATCCTGAGCCTACGCCAACTGTTGAACACTTGTTCCAGAAGCTTAGCGGAGACAAATTCTTTTCAAAAATTGACCTTAGCAAGGGATATTGGCAGATAAGTATACCAGAGGAGGACATACCGAAAACCGCGTTTGTAACAACTGGCAGGTAGCACGAGTTCTTGAAGATGCCGTTTGGAATGATTAACTCGGCGGCAACGCTGAAGCGTGCAATGAAGAAATTGATAGAAGATCTAAATAATGTCGACTTTTACTGGAATGATATATTGGTTCACACCCGTACGTGGGAAGAACATATTAGAATCCTTAGAGAGCTGTTTTCGCGCCTTGTACAAGCTGGGTTGACTATTAGACCTACGAAGTGCCTATTCGGAGTAAACAGTGTGGATTTCCTGGGCCATCGACTGGAGCAAGGAATGATTGGTCTACATCAGGATAACGTGGAGAAATTAAAGATGCCTTAAGGCCAAGCACAAAGAAACAGTGCGGTCATTTATGGGTCTAACAGGATACTACAGAGATTTCATTCCCAACTTCGTAAAGATCGCAGCGTCCTTATCTGATGTCACACAGAAAGGTCAACCCCATAAAGTTGAGTGGGGTGAAGCACAAGAGAAAGCCTACCAAACAATCAAGTCCTACCTAACAAGTGAACCTATTTTACGACTCCCCGATCCAGCTAAAACCTATTTCTTCCGGACGGACGCTTCCAACAATGGAATTGGTCCAGTATTGATGCAAAGGCAAGATGAGAAATTATTCCCGGTTTGTTATGCAAGCAGGAAATCGTTAAGTGCGGAGCGCAACTACTCTACAATCGAGAAAGAGTGCCTAGCGACTGTATGGGGAATCAAGAGATTTCATCTATATTTGTACGGTGTACCTTTTGTGCTGCAGACAGACCACGAGCCGCTGAAGTACATGGACAGTGCAAAATATACCAACGCACGACTCATGCGATGGGCGATGTTACTACAAAGGTACAATTTCAAGGTGGAAGCCATTGAAGGATCAGAGAATGTTGGAGCGGATTATCTTAGTGGAGTAGAGGAGTAACCTGAGAGACACCGGACTACCCCTGTTGTACATTAGCTAACAATTAGGAAAGTTTATCGAGTTAGGTTCTGTTGTGGAGTCTTACTTCATGGAAACTACGTTCATTTTTGGAATAAATCTTCTTGTTGCTGTTCCGACAATCCTGCGTTCAGTTTAGTTTGCAAGCTACCCGTCCTCCAAAAGATTACCCGCGTAAGACTCTGGAGGGTTCTAAGTTTTGATTTAACAATTGTGATTTTTCCCGCTTGTTTCACACTGAGAGGTCATGACACGCATATTGATTTTCTGTGGGTTTTGTTTCTGGTTGGCAGGATTGGCCCTCTGATCCAAAATTAACGCTCTTTGTTGCGGCTAAATAAGCTTTTAGGTTGTTTAATTTTCTCCAAAGTGCCTCATGGATTGAATAACTAAAAGCGACTTTCTTTTGTCCGCGAATGTGATGGTTTCCTGAAATGTTTTGACACGCTGGGCCCACAACCTCGAATGTCAAATGAACTTGACGGGTTTTGTTTGCGCCCTCTGCCACTGAAGAAACAAGTTTTAGATACAATATTCTGAGCGTCTAGTATTTCTTCGATTAGCCATTAGCTTTCGATTGGTTTCCAAATTTTTCATTACTTATTGTTAGAGCTGTTCTGATACGAAGTTCATACACGTGGGTTTACTTTCTAGTCCGGCTTTTTTTGTTAGCACCTCTACTGCTTTCCAGTTTTGATTTCTGCCGTGATTTGCTTGCATTTTAGCGTTTTCGTTCGAATTGCGCGTCGACGTCGCTTCACTGGAATTGACCTTTGGCTACTTGGATTGTTTTGTGCGACGATTATTCGCACTCCTCTGTTTGTCTTTTGCTGTTGTTTCTCTCTTCCTGCCGAGGTTCAAGTACCGAAATTGAAATTTCATGGGATCGCTGTCCGCGGACTTCAATTCCTCCTAATAAACTGATATATCATCTAGCAAATCAATCATTTCCAACGAAATCGTGGAACGTAGCTCCCAATCAGGACAACCTTCCAAGCGAAAACGATTTCCTTTGTTCACACCTCCACGCGGGACGCCACTATTTCTTGACAGCCCTGAATAAAAGTTTGCAGACTTCTAGGGAAACCAATTTCCGATTGATTTAAGCGTTTAATTAGTCTAAAAATAACTTTGGTGAAATTCACATATCCCAAGGGCTAGACTGGGCGTTTCCGTCTCTGTCCCATTATGGCTCTTGATAGGTAACTCTTTCCTTGTAATGTCAAAGCGCTCGATGTAACAGTTTCCGTGACTTTGTGAACCGATAGTTGCTTAACTCTTTTCAGCAATAAACGAAGAAACTGAAATTAACGGTGGTGCTTAATTAATGCTCTAATTTAAAGCAGTTTCTTTTAAGATGTTTTAATCGCTGCATTGGTGATGAAACGTCAAACAAAACCCGGCGCTTGTTAAATTTCTCTTCAAAATAAGAAATCATCAGGAGAAATGTTCTCTTAATTTGCATCGAAACTGCCTCTGAAGTGACCACTGTAGCAGTACAATAAGAGTTTCTAAGGTTGCAAACAATATTGTCTGTCAGTCAAAATATCCAGACGATCTATCAGTATTTATTGGTCACAGCTTTGTCGGATGTTAATGTAATCACAGGAAGGTGGAAATGATATATGGTCAAATATTTGTTAAGGCAGTATTGTTAATGAAAAGAGTCGGCGAAAACCCATCGACAATCTTCATGCACATTTTCTTATTTGATTTCCAATCTCATTTCTAGTCTTAATCTTATTTAAAACTTTGTCATATTTTTAAAAGCTTCGGATTTTATTTTTCCGACATGAAGGCCTATTTAACGACCTTTTTAATCCATTAGTTACGAGTTATGTGGCAGAGAGCTTTTTCATTTTATACAGAAATATTTCTAAGTATCTTTTTTCATCACGTCATTCCGTAAAACAAAAGAGATTCTCTCGTTTTTTTGCGTCGATTTTAAGCGTAAGTTTGCTCTTCAACCATCAAAGATTAACAATGGTAACTGCAAACAAGAATACATGGTTTCTGCTGAAATATTTCTCACACTGCACCCGATGTTGCTTTGCAAATCCTGTGTTTTGAACAAACAAAAGCCAATTTCTTTGTTGTTTAACGATTCATCTGCTTTCGAATTAGTGAACATTTTCTAATCAATCTTTTCGAAATAGCATTTCTGAGTCTTCAGTGATAACGCCATTAAACGTTTGCGAGATGGCCAAATGATTAGAGCAATTTTAAATTGAGATTTTGTTATGAAATTTTTGCCTTCACCAGTTAGTTTATTGACATTATCTGACAATGCTTGTTAATTTCGTGGCGGTAGAGTTTGATCACTTCTTTGTCACGTGGACGTAACGTTTGTCATTAAGGGCCTGTTTACATGGAGTGGGGGACCCCGGTCTAGCGGGGTTGGTTTCTTTTGTTTTCACGCTCTGGGGGACACAAAACAAAAGAAACCTACCCCACTAGACCGGGGTCCCCCACTCCATCTAAACAGGCCCTAAGACATAACTACTGCAAAATGACAACTTCCATCATCGGCGTTACTTTCCCCTAGTACGCATTAACTATTCATGCATCCAAGGCGATTCACTAGTCTTAAGCAGTAATCTGTGAGTTAAAGAGTGTCTCCGGTAAGCAAAGAGTGCTTCACTTTGTTATAATTATGAACGAAGAAGACGATGAACATGACCATGTTGAAGGTTTACCGACCGCGACGTTTGCAATGGTAGCAGGAATTTGTAGCTCACTATTTGGTTTATTTGCAGCCTTAACAAACGGCTTTCTTCTATTTACAGTATTCAAAGATCCGTACAATTATTTTCGAGCTCGCGCGACCACGTACTTTATCCTTAGTCTTTCTTTCATTGATCTTCTAAAAGGCTGTCTTGTGCAGCCAATGTATGCTGCGTCTATGTTTACCATCTCTACCGGAGGCCAACCGCAGAAACTTTATGAAATCGCTCTTATTTTCAGCCATGTAACCACAAAGATATCAATTCTTACAGTAGTTGCGCTATCGCTGGATAGATTTTTAGCTGTCAAGCTTCCATTGAGGTATAAAAGACTTAAATAAAATAAATAAAAAAATAACAGTGCGAAAAGTAATTGTAACGCTTTAATCTGGATTTTCTGCATTATGTTTGAAGCTTCTCATTCTTTGGATAAATATGAGGAAGTATTCCACGTAATTGATCTTCATCTTCAAACAACTATTCCATTGACTATCATGTGTGCCCTATACACCGCGACTTACATCGAATTTCGCCGTTATTCAAGAAACGTTGTTTTTGTGCGAGAAAACACAGGCGGACGGTGACGCATTTTTCTTCGAAACATTAGGTTGGAGAAAAAGATTGTTTCCACTGTTGTTTTAATTATCATTGTGCTCTTCATATCTCTATTGCCGTATTTAATCGTGACAAATTTACAAGAACGCTGTAAAGAAGAGCTTGGCGGTGAATGTAGCGAGCCAGGGTTTTTGCTTACTAAAGCCCTCTCCGTACCGCTGTTGTGTGTTAGCTGTGCTTTGAACCCGTTTCTCTACCCTTGGAAAATACCACATTACAGGCAAGTTTTACGTTCAATTGGGGGATGAATTTGTCAGAGATTTCGTCTTAGGAGCCACACTGTTAACACATAAGCGTTAAATATTCCGTCGGTACTAGCATCTGCCAGTTTAGTCGAACAAAACACTCCAGCCGTTGGCCATCTTGAGAAAAGACGATCAGAAGAGATTGTAAACGGTGATTGTGACTTGAGAAATTGAAACTTCACGATCATTAATTCAAAGGTGTGGCAACAATCAAAGTTACAATTTAAGAATTTTTCTCTCTCTCTCTATTTTTTTTTTTTTAAACCGTGGTTACATTTTTTTCACCTGTAAGGTAGGATGAAAGCAAAATTGGCTAACGTGCCCCATGCTGCGAGTCAACTCAAAACATCCTTTAAATATTTACCATGACTGCTTTCATTTTAAAGGTATGCTGCGATCATCTGCAAACATTTCTTTCTGTAAATCAGAAAAATAGGAATACAACCCTTGTTCGCAGGTTATTTAACTTAGCGCCATGAATATCATTAGGTTAAAAAACTGAATATTGAAAGTATAGTGACCAGTCATGATCTATTACTTTACTCACTGCGAGGCATCAAAACTTTTAGCTCTATATAAAAGCCTGGCCTTCACTGCGACGCAAGCATTGCATGCGTTATTAAGGAGGATGGACTTGATATAAGCACTGATAAGTTTCAACACAAGAATATGAAAACCTTGCGTTCTTCCTACTCTTATGCTTATATATATCACGGCCTTTATTTTCACCTCGCTCTGCAGAAAGCTTGTTATGCTCATGCTTATATAGTCGAACCCCGTGTTACGGACACCTGCTCAATACGGAGAGACAACACGTTATTACGGACCTTATTTCTTGTCCCTGGTGAAAGTAAGCCCTCACATTTTCTCTAAATTCAACCCGGTTTATGCGGACACTTTTTTTGGCCCTCTCAGTGTCCATTAGGGAGCTTAAGCAACAACGACGGCGACGGCAAAAAAGCCATAGGTTTAGATTAGCAAAACAACAACTTAGCGCGTGAATCACGTTTTTTTTGTACATTTCTTAGCCGTTGTTGTACGGCTACAACGTGAAAGTGCCTAAATTCACGGTTTGTCGAGGACGGGAACACAGGCAACAACTTTGATTTTCTTTTCCTAAACTTTGATACAGTCCTTTAGAATTCAACTCCAAAAACATTTGCCAAAATTTTACGAAGTAAACGAGATGTAGTAAGCGCGATAAAGTTTGAAGCAGCGCGAATTCACTTTTGAAGTGACGTTTTTGTAGCCGTCGCCGTCGTTGTTGCTTAAGCTCCCTATTAACGGGCTCAGACTTTACTGTGCGCCAATGTTGCTTTAAAGTCGGACCTAATTCAATTAAGGTTCGGTAAATGAGTGGAGCGGCGTCTGAACCGAGCCTAACTTATGTTTGGATTATGCTTATGCTTAAGCTTGTGCTTTCTTTGTTAGTGAGGAGGTGGTTCTAGACGTTGATAAAATAAAAGGGGCACGCAACGACTGTTTTCTGTAAAACAGCTGTTTGGAGAAACAAATACTGTCTAGAATTTTCTTTTGCTTCCGGACGGCTAAAAATTTCTAGATGAACGTTCGATTCATGTACAATTTTCGAAACTTAATCTAATTAATTCCCTACGATTTTCTGCAGTTAAATTTTTTACATTTTAATACCCAGGTCACACTATCTTAGAAAAGGGAAACCTAAAATTTTCGGATTCTAAAATGTGATAGAAGGAGGAATCAGAAAAATTTTCACTTTCGTAAAATGTTGAATTGCACCTAAAATTTCCGGCAAAATAACACTGAAGTCCTTGTAATTTCGAAAAGACTTAAGTTCCCCTGGGATGACCGAACAGAGATCTAAAAGTACTTTGGATAGCCTAAAAAGTGTTTTCAAAGTATTTTGGAAGAAACTGCCGTTGGGTGCCCCTGAAATTAGTATACTAAGAGATGTTGGGAGAATTAGATTGATTGCAGAAGTCGTTTTATCTCCTAAACTAGGTAATCTTTAAGAAATTATGCTGTTGTTTTTACCGTGGGAAGTAAGTTGAGCTTAAAGATGCTTTGTGAAAATCATGCACTTGTTTATTAGCGAATAAGCAAATGTTAAGTGACATGCGTTGAGTGAAAAAGTTAACAGAATTGATTCTGAAAGGATTTGGCTGATTCAACATACATGTACATCAGATGTCTCATATGACATTTGAACAGTATAGCTGCTAAATCCTAGAGCAAATGGTTCTCGAGTTTCGGAACTTTGCTGTCGATCAGTGTCTGGAAACCTAACGCGTCCTTTACACACGAAAAAGAGGCGAAAAAAGAATGCAAATAGTAGGGGCTGAAGGGATCTATAAGGTCCCATCATTATTTCAAGCAATATTCCCTCATCACGTAGACTGTAAATTAATAGATGGAAAAGAAATATAGTTGAATAGTCATAGTCTTATTAGCAAGAGGTAACATTTGTTGCAGTATAGTTGATTAATTTAGGCCCCGTGCAAAGGTCGATCTTTTCATGTACCGAATGTAATTGCCCTTTTGAGACCTAAATAACACAAGTTCGACGGGTGATTCAGACGTCAAACTTGACTAGTCGGGCTCAATTCATTTTCACGATGTTCAGTGGTTTAAAATCCTTACAAGTCGAAACAAATTTTTAGTAATTTATGCGTTAGGTTCGGCACATGAGAAGTTCGACGTTTTTTTCACTTTGCAACGAAGTCGCTCACGAAATCCCGTGTTGGCCACTCGATCTTAATTCATGGGTCGACCCAAATTAGACATGTCGCACTTTTGTATTGATTCAAACTTCGATCTCTTCATCTACTTGATTGAAGAGATTAGGTTAAGTACATGAAAAGATCAACTTTTAAACTGGGCCTTAGAGTTATAAACATACCGAGGACAATGACAGGTGGTCTTAATTGTTCGTTAGGCGAAACAGCTAGGATTAAAGAGACGTCTGACGGAAACAAAACATTGTAAAACCATAGATACTTTTGGTTTTTGGCCATCTTAGCTGAAGAAGAAACAAAAAGCACACTGCAGTGATAAACATAAGGAAATATAAACACTTTTGTGGAAAGAAATAAAACTTTAACTTTTGCCTCTCCAAGGGAGCTTGCAGAGTATCTGCGGTTTCTCGCGGGCAACGACACCGCATACGAAGAATATTTTTGTTGGAAGACACAGTATCAACGCATTCGAACCCGGCGTGCTTGTGAATTGTGCAAACAACTTCATAACCAAAGCCTTTATACACCGTCGAGAGTATACGCAAACATGACAAAATTCTGGAATAGAAAGCAGTGTAAAAATCGTATGCACTAGTCACTTTCCCTTTTGGCACGGTTCGGATGTGGTCCTAGGATCTAGATATTAACTTCTCCTAGAGGTTTTTAGGCCATATGTGTTATCGGAAATGAATCACGGTTCTTAACAATAGCGAAAGTTCGATCTGTTAGTCAAACTAAAATTCTAACATGACTCTGAGGCTTTAGTAGCCCCCCACGAGCTCCCTTAAGGAACGCCTGCGTGGGAGGCTAAGGATTTAGGTACAAAATTGCAAATTTTTCACGACGGCATTGTCTTTAAATTACCTGAAGAGACTTGAGCACAACGAAAACCAAACCAAATATAGAAATATGACCAGAAAGCCTCGGAGACTTGTTAGAATTTTAATATACCGAACGTGGGCTATTTCGTGACACATTTTGGCGAACACCTCTTCAGCCAGGAACAACTTAGATATTTTATTAAGCACCATATCTCCTCTATTTAGTCCCTGGCTGCCTATTCTTCGTTCACAAGGACCGTTCAACATTTTCGCTCTGTTTACACGGAACTGAGAAACGAAATAAATATTATCCTTTGTCAGTGGTTTTGATACCTGTCCTTGCGCAGAGCGCTCACTAAGGAGATCTTAAATGGCGTCTCGCAGCTGAGTTACCATGCATCCATGTAACCACGCCTTTGTTGTACAATAATTTAGACTGTTATGGTGTTCACACCGCGCCGGTCAAACTGTTGACCGTATAAGACAATTGAATTGAATTGAAATAACGTGAAAAGTAAAATTTTGACCTCTATTTTGGCGTTCATATTCGTTTGAACAGGTGAGGCGTCTACATTTTCGTTCGTTTAAGGTGGTTCCGTGTGGACGGAATACCTAGACTTCAACTAGTCGACAATTTGTCTAGTGCCGTGTGAACGTTGCTTTAGTTCAACCTTCAGATCTTTATCCAAAGACACAAGTCCTGCATTGGAAATGCCATCACGCAAGACGTAATTACGTTATACTGAGTTACTGTAGGATGTTGTTTCACCGGTGTTTCCATCACATTCACACATATGGAAGAGTTTTCAACATAAATGCACAGTGTAGACTACGAGCAGTCTCTCCTTCTTAGTCTGTCGAGCCACAGGCAGCCCAAACTCATTACATGAACGCGGACGTGACTCTTGCTTGCGAGCGGTGTTGTGTTACAAACGGTTATTTAAAAAGGCTTGTATGGGATGTAAACGGTTTTTCTTAAAAGAGAGAAAAAATGTTATGTTTTTAAATAAAATCGACGTACCTTTTGCCTTGTTGTATTCTTTGTAGTTTGCCCGCGTCTCAGGCCGTCTTGAAGCGTTTTCAGCGAGTTAGCGCTATTTCGGTGTTCCACTGCTAAAAGAAAGTGGAACACCAAAACAGCGCTAGCTCGCCGAAAACACTTCAAAACGGCTTGAGACGCGGGCAAACAACAAAGAATACAACAAGGCAATAAGTTACGTGGATTTTATTTAAAAACATAACATTTTTTCTCTCTTTTAAGAAAAACCATTTACATCCCATACAAGCCTTTGTAAATAACCGTTTGTAACACAACACCGCTCGCAAGCAAGAGTCACGTCCGCGTTCATGTAATGAGTTTGGGCCGCCTGTGGTCGAGCGAAACGCGCGAGACACGAAAGTGACAACAGAGCGCGTTCGCCGCTCGACGCTCGGGCGCGAGTGCACGCTCCTCACTAAAACTGAAGAAAAAGAGAGGCTGCTCGCAGTCTATGCACAGTGTGTTTTACGATTTTCCTCCGAAAATAAATTCTTATGATTCATATTAGCAATGAAATAACGTTGCTGATCCACTTGTGGAAACAAACTGAAAAATCCTGAGCGGGCAGGAGAGACCCATCCTGACCGCCGTTTGTGGAATGATTTATTTGCTCGGTTTTCGATACTCTTTCTGATGACAGTGATCAGAAACAATTTTACTATCTCAGCTCTTTGCATGCGCAGTTTTATTGTACTTCTCTTTTAATTAATGCCTCTTATGATAACCCTACTCATATGTCAGTTGTAGTCACCTACAATAATAGCAAAACAGCTGTCTATGGCTACAATCCCGCTCTGTTTTGAGTTCTTTCGGAGTCGTGTTGATGTCTCTGCATTAATAGCGGAGCTCCACCCGCGCGCGAAGCGCGCGCGTGGACGGAGCCCCATAGCTAAGGAAATGTGGTAATCTACCCATCCGAGAAAATTTGGTAATCACGTGACCGTACGACCGTCCGTCCGCACCACAGGGAAACCAATGTTTACTCTCACACTTTCTAGGTAGTGTGGGAGCCCAATAGAAAACTAATTGCACATCAATGTTGTGATCAATTGACAGCTGTCAAAACAGGATATCCGCTGACCAGTATCACCTGACTGTACCGCGGGCTCAAGTGTCGACCCATCGAGGTCGAGTACTTTTTTGAAGTTATCCGCTGACAAATTACCAGTTTCAAATGATCGCAGGCTCAAATCTATTTTTTCCAATGATTCATATGAAATATGTTGTGTTTATGTCACTATGGCCCCGCACAATCAAGATTTTGATTTCAAACTGACCTCGGACGCGAAAATTCAGCCACTTTTTTAAAAATAAAGGCGGGGAAGACCTTTTCTTACCATGGTCACGGGTTGGTCACGCTCTACGTCCAAT
The DNA here is from genome assembly GCA_942486025.1 of Porites evermanni. Lineage (NCBI taxonomy): Eukaryota > Metazoa > Cnidaria > Anthozoa > Scleractinia > Poritidae > Porites > Porites evermanni. The sequence goes on along the minus strand of CALNXI010000910.1, from coordinate 150,214 downwards.
TTTTGTACTCTGATTGGTCAAAATGTGACAGGTGAGTTCATGCGGAAAACTTATGCAGCATCTTGAAAGTTGTTTACTTTTACAGCTGAAGCTGACAGAGTTTTGTGTCAACTTGTGATGTTTTTAACTGTCTAAATCTTTTTCCACTGGATGTACAAAATGAAATACAGCTGCTATCAAGAGTCTTCTGTTATCCATGGCTGGTTTGTTTTTTGGGTTTTTGGTTGAGAAATGCGTCGCTTGTCAAAATTGGGTAATCCGATTTCGGATGGCATCGTTTTCGTCTTTCACCTTGCTCAATGCGTAAGAGTATTTAAAAGTCTCAAGCAACTATTGCCTTCCTTGATATCTTTCAGGAACTGAATCTCGAATGGTAAGCCTGAGTAATTATTGTATTTGATGTTTGTTTTTGTTATATCTAATTTCATGAAGTCTAGCACAGTTTATGCGGCAAGTTTTTGCACGTTTGTTGAGATTTGAGTCAATGATCTGATCTAGTATCAGGTTTGATATAAGCTTACAGAACTTTGAATGGCATTCAGATATATTTTCTCACGGCTAATAGAAAAAAACGTTCCGAAGAATATTTAGTTATAAATTTGGCTGTAGAAAGAAAACTTTGAGTGATTTTCTTGTTTGGAGGAGTTCATCTTTGAAAAAAAAAAAAAACAAACACCGGGAGGCCAGCTGAAAGTAAAACAAAATAAACTTAAGCTTAAGCTTTAAGCTTAAACACTCAGGATTTTTAGAGACACTTTAATACTTGTCTTCGTGAATGAAAATTGTTGTCACTGTAAATGTTTTACCGAATTATATTTCTCTTATTGATTGTTAGTAGTCTCTCTTGCAATTTTAATCGCTTGTCTGTGGTGTTTGTTTTCATCGTTCATGAACATCGCTTGCAGGAGTACTTAGAAATGTCGCGCGTATCAAACGCTTTATAAGATTACACATCGTTATAACTGGA
>CALNXI010000910.1:110691-148950 GCA_942486025.1 Porites evermanni | reverse complement strand
GTGCCTTACTTTAACTGATTTGTGGATTACAAGTTTATTGTTTGATTTAAAATATAAATTTATTAATGGGAGCTTCGCTTTTAGTCCTGGCTAAATCTATATATTATAATTTGCACGTAGTACGATCAGCATTACAGTATTCTGCTTGCAGAATTTAAAATGTCTATCAGATATGATGATTATTTACTGCTATACAGTCGCTTAGCAAAAAGTCTAGACTTGCTACAAGTCGATCTCTTGGCGAGCGGAGCGAGCCCTTTTTTGGCCGCGAAGAGACGAAGGACTCTTTTGAAAGTCTACAAAAAGTCATTAACAATTCTCCAGTTTACGAATATTCAATCAAGCGTCACGCTGCTTAATCATTATGGGTTGCGATAGATTAGGATACCAGAACTTTTTCCTCATTTTACGAGTACTTCTCGAAAGTCCCCGGCTTACAGCATAAATTTTTAGAATTTGCCAGATAAAGCGTGTTTTGGATAGGCAACTCTTTACTTGTAATGTCAAAGCGCTCGATGTAACAGTTTCCGTGACTTTGTGAACCGATAGTTGCTTAACTCTTTTTAGTAACAAGCGAAGAAACTGACATTAACAGTAGTGCTTAATTAAGGCTCTAATTTAAAGCAGTTCCTTTTTAGATGTTTTAATCGCTGCATTGGTGATGAAACTTCAAACAAAACCCGGCGCTTGTTAAATTTCTCTTCAAAATATGAAATCATCAGGAGAAATGCTCTCTTAATTTGCATCAAAACTGCCGCTGAAGTGGCCACTGTAGTAGTACAATAAGAGTTTCTAAAATTGCAAAGAATATTGTCTGTCAGTCAAAATATCTAGATGAGTATTTATTGGTCACAGCTGCGTCGGATGGTATTAAATCACAGGAAGGAGAAAGTGATATATGGTCAAATATTTGTTAAGGCAGTATTGTTAATGAAAGGAGTCTGCGAAAACTCAATGACATATGCCCACGAAAGACGGTTATAATTGACAATTTTCAGGAACATTTTCTTAATTGATTTCCAATCTCATTTCTAGTCTTAATCTGATTTAAAACTTTGTCATATTTTTAAAAGCTCCGGATTTTATTTTTCCAACAGGAAGGCCTATAAACGACCTTTTTAATCCATTAGTTACTATTTAAGTGGCAGAGAGCTTTTTCATTTTATACAGAAATATTTCGTAAGTATCTTATTTCATCAGCTCATTCCGTAAAACAAAAGAGATTCTCTCGTTTTTTTGCGTCGATTTTAAGCGTAAGTTTGCTCTTCAAACATCGAAGATTAACAATGCTAACTGCAAACAAGAATACATGGTTTCCGCTGAAATATTCAAATTTCTCACACTACACCCGATGTTGCTGTATCAAATCCTATGTTTTGAACAAACAAAAGCCAATTTTCTTTGTTGTTTAACGATTCATCTGCTTTCGAATTAGTGAACATTTTCTAATGAATCTTTTCGGAATAGCATTTCTGAGTCTTCAGTAATAACGTCATTAAACGTTTGTGAAATGGCCAAATGATTAGAGCAATTTTAAACTGAGATTTTGTTATGAAATTTTGCCTTCACCAATTAGTTTATTGACATTATCTGACAATGCTTGTTAATTTCGTGGCGGTAGAGTTTGATTATTTATTTGTCACGTGAACGTAACTTTTGTCATTAAGACATAAGTACTGCAAAATAACAACTTGCATCATCGGCGTTATTTTCCCCTAGGACGAATTAACTATTTATGCATCCAAGGCGATTCATTAGTCTTAAGCCGTGATCTGTGAGTTAAAGAGTGTCTCCGGTAAGCATAGAGTGCTTCACCTTGTTATGATCATGAGCGAAAAAGTCGATGAACATGACCATGTTGAGGGTTTACCGACTGCGACATTTGCACTGGTAGCAGGAATTTTTAGCTCACTATTTGGTTTATTTGCAGCTTTAACAAACGGCCTTCTTCTATTTACAGTATTCAAAGATCCGTACAATTATTTTCGAGCTCGCGCGACCACGTACTTTATCACCAGTCTTTCTTTAAGCGACCTTCTAGGAGGCTGTCTTGTGCAGTCAATGTATACCGCGTCTATGTTTACCATCTCTACCGGAGGCCAAGCGCAGAAACTCTATGAAATCGCTCTTATTTTCAGCCATGTAACCACAAAGATATCAATTTTTACAGTAGTTGCGCTATCGCTGGATAGATTTTTAGCTGTCAAGCTTTCAGTGAGGTATAAAAGACTTATAACAGTGCGAAAAGCAATTGTTTGTAACGCTTTAATCTGGATTTTCTGCATTACCTTTGAAACTTCTCATTCTTTGGATGAAAATGAGGAAGTATTTCATGTAATTGATCTTCATCTTCAAACGACTATTCCATTGACTATCATGTGTGCCCTATACACCGCGACTTACATCGAATTTCGCCGTTATTCAAGAAACATTGTTTTTGTGCAAGCAAACACAGGCGGACGGTCACGCATTTTTCTTCGAAACATTAGGTTGGAGAAAAAGATTGTTTCTACTGTTGTTTTAATTATCATTGTGCTCTTCATATCTCTATTGCCGTATCAAATCGTGACAAATTTACAAGAACGCTGCCAAGAAGGGCTTAGCGGTGAATGCAGCGAGCCCGGGTTTTTGCTTACTAAAGCCCTCTCCGTACCGCTGTTGTGTGTTAGCTGTGCATTGAACCCGTTTCTCTACGCTTGGAGAATACCACAGTACAGGCAAGTTTTAAGTTTAATTGAGGGATGGATTTGTCAGAGATTTCACCTTAGGAGCCACGCTGTTAACACATTAGCGTTAAATATTCTAGCATCTGCCAGTTTAGTGGAACAAAGAATCCCAGCTGTTGGCCATCTCGAGGAAAGACGATCAGAAGAGATTGTAAACGGCGATTGTGACTTGGGAAATTAAAACTTTACGATCAGTAATTCAAAGGTGTGGCAACAATCAGTCACAATTTCATAATTTTTTTCTCCCTATTTTTTTAAACAGTGGTTACATTATTTTTCACCTCTAACGTAGGATGAAAGCAAAATTGGCCAACGTGCCCCATGCTGAGAGTCAACTCAAAACATCTTTTAAATATTTACCATGACTCATTTTATTTTAAAGCTAGGCTGCGATCAAGTGCGAACATTTTTTTCTGTAAATCAGAAAAAAAGGGAATACAGCCCTTCATCGCACGTTATCTAACTTAGCGCCATGAATATCATCAGGTTAAAAAACTGAGTATTGAACGTATAGTGACCAATCATGATCTATTACTTTACTCACTGCAAGGCATGAAAGCTTTTAGCTTTATTTAAAAGTCTTGTCTTCCCTGGCGACGCAAGACTTGCATGCGTTATTAAGGAATTTGGACTTGATATAAGCACTTATAAGTTTCAACACAAGAATATCAAAACCTTGCGTTCTTCCTACTCTTATGCTTATATATATCACGGCCTTTATTCTCACCTCGCTCTGCATAAAGCCTCTTATGCTCATGCTTATATAATCGAACCCCCGTGTTACGGGCACTTGCTTAATATGGAGTGACATCTCTTTATCACGGACCGTATTCCTTGTCCCTGGTGAAAGTAAGCCCTCACATTTTGTCTAAATTCAACCCGCTTAATACGGACACTTTCTTTGGTCCCCTTAGTGTCCATTAGGGAGCTTAAGCAACGACGACGGCGACGGCAACGAGGACGGCAAAAAAGCCATAGGTTTAGATTAGCAAAACAACAACTTTGCGCGTGCATCACGTTTTTTTTGTACATTTCTTAGCCGTCGTTGCACGACTACAACGTGAAAGTGCCTTAATTCACGTTTTGTCGAGGACGGGAACACAAGGCAACAACTTTGTTTTTCTTTTCCTGAAATTTTGATACAGTCCTCTAGAATTCAACTCCAAAAACATTTGCCAACATTTGACGAAGCAAACGAGATGTAGTAAGCGAGATAAAGTTTGAAGCAGCGCGAATTCACTTTTGAAGTGACGTTTTCGTAGCCGTCGCCGTGGTTGTTGCTTAAGCTCCCTATTAACGGGCTTAAACTTTACTGTGCGCCAATGTTGGTCCAAAGTCGGACCTAATTCAATTTAGGTTCGGTAAATGAGTGGAGCGGCGTCTGAACCTGGCCTAACTTATGTTTGGATTATGCTTATGCTTAAGGTTGTGCTTTCGTCGATAGTAAGAAGCTGGGTTTAGACTTTGATAAAATTAAAGGGGCACCCAACGACTGTTTTCTGTAAAACATCTGTTCGGTGAAGCAAATATTGTCTAGAATTTTCTTTTGCTTCCGGACGGCTGGAAACTTCTAGATGAACGTTCCATTCATATACAATTTCCGAAGCTTAATCTAATAAATTCCCTACGATTTTCTGCAGTTAAATTTTTCATATTTTACAGTACCCAGGTCACATTATCTTAGAAAAGGGAAACCTAAAATTTTCGGATTCTAAAATGTGATAGAGGAATCACAAAAGATTTTAAAAAAACGTGAAACGTTAAATTTCACCTAAAATGTTCGGAAAAATAATACTGAAGTCCTTGTAATTTCGAAAAGACTTACGTTTTCCTAGGATGACCAAGCAGATAAAAGTTTTGTAGCGCCGCTTAGAATGCATTTCTAGAGATCTGAATGTACTCTGGATAGCCTAAAAAGTGTTTTCAGCGTATTTTTTCGGAAACCGCCGTTTGGTGCCCCTGAAATTAGTATAAAGATATCGGGAGAATAAAAACCCGGGTCGGTCTAATAAGACTGTCGTTGAAGTCGTTTTATCTCCTAAACTAGGTAATCTTTAAGAAATTATGCTGTTGTTAGTACCGTGGGAAATTGGTTCAGCTCAAAGATGCTTTGTAAAAATCATGATGCATTTGTTTATTAGTGAATGGGCAAATTTTAAGTGACATGCGTTGAGTGAAAAACAGAATTGATTCTGAAAGGACTTGGCTGATTCAACATACATGTACATCAGATGTCTCATATGACAATAAAAGCTGCCAAAACTTAGAGCAAATGGTTCGTGAGTTTAGGAACTTTGCTGTCGATCAGTGTCTGGAAACTTAATGCGTCCTTTATATACGAAAAAGAGGAATGCAAATAGCAATAAAAAGAATGCAAATAGTAGGGATTGAAGGGATCTATAAGGTCCCATTATTTCAAGCAATATTCCCTCATCGCGTAGACTGTGAATTAATAGATGGAAAAGAAATGTAGTTGAATAGTCATAGTCTTATTAGCAAGAGGTAAAATTTGTTGCAGTATAACTGATTAATTTAGGCGCAGTGCAAAGGTCGGTCTTTTCATGTACCGAACGTACCGACGGTTGATTCAGACGTCAAACTTGACTAGTCGGGGTCAATTCATTTTCACGATGTTCAATGGTTTAAAATGCTTACAAGTGAGAACAAATTTTAGTAATTTATGCATTAGTTGTTCGGCATATGAGAGGTTCGACGTTTTTTGCACTTTGAAACGAAGTCGCTCGACAGTCGCCGTGTTGGCCACTCGATTTTAATTCATGGGTCTACCCAAATTAGACATGTCGCACTTTATTGATTTAAACTTCGATCTCTTCATCTACTTGATTGAGGAGATTAGGTTCACTACATGAAAGATCAACTTTTGAACTGGGCCTTAGAGTCATAAACATAACGAGGACAATGACGGGTGGTCTTTAATTGTTCGTTAGGCGAAACAGCTAGGATTAAGATACGTCTGACGGAAACAAAACATTTTATATCATAGATACTTTTGGTATTTTAGAAGAAACAAAAAGCACACTGCGGTGATAAACATAAGGAAATATAAACGTTTTTCTTGAAAGAAATAAAACTTTAACTTGACGTTTCGTATGTTCCCTAGGTTCGGACAAAGATCTTCAGAAGTATAAACCGTCGAATAATTGTTTTATCATTCGATCACCAAGTTTGTTTCTAATGAATAAATATCTTCGGGAAGCGAAGCGATCCGCCATTTTTCACCCAATAGCGATCGCAAGAAGGAGAAAAGCGTGGTTTCGTTTACGCATGAGCAGAATATTATTTGCAGCCAAGCACTACGCCACACCGCCTGAGTTGGACGAGGTTGGACGACGACATTGCGCATAAAGAGACCATTATTCAAAGGTTTATAATTCTGAAGATGCATGTTGGAACATACGAAACGTCAAGTTCAAGTTTTATTTCTTTCCAGGAATACGTTCAATCTATATCTCCTTAGTTTATCACCGCAGTGTGCTTTTCGTTTCTTTGTAAAATCATTCTCAGGAAAACGTACGTTCGGTAGAAAAATAAAATAAAGGAAACAGCTGTCATTGCAAGTATCTTTAGTTTGGGACATCATTATGTTTTGTAAAATATATCAGAAAATGACAGGAAGCTTTGGCAGTGCTGTCTTGTGTACAGGCGGGCTTCTGTTTCTGTTTTATTCAACCAATCTATATCGTTCCATTGTTACAACGTAAACACTAGATAACATGCTCTGCTTGACGCCTAAAATTAGGGGCGATCTATCCAATATAATATACCCTTTGTTGGTAATACTTTTTAGAACTATGATGGCAATTTATCGGGACATGTTCATTTTGCTAGTGCTGTAAAGCTCAGAGGTAGTTATTCAGTTGCTCCATATGAACCAAAGATAAAAATGATACAATACCCACTCGAAACTTAATTGATGTACACACTCGCCTGAGGGTTCTTATGTAAAAAAGAAAGTATAGTCTCTCTTTATGTATACACTAAAAACAAAGTCCCTCGATCCGATCCTAGGATGTGCCATTTGACCCTGAAAACAATAAACTCTTTGCAAGTTTTCTCCTTTTAACCAGTGTTTCCCAGTTACTATAAACCGGAGGCTGCGAACACAGACGTATTTCCGGTCGTCGCTTCTCTCCCTCCACTCTACTTTTCGGGTGAAGAGAAGGGACGACCGGAAATACGTCTACGTTCGTAGGCTACGTAAACCGCCGCTTAAAAGCCCTGGACCTAGACAACTTCGTAATAGATTTAAGGAGGACCTATAAGAAAGGAGCTTCTTATATCCGAAGGGGCTTATAACCGTAATAGAAAAAGCGCGCTTAAAAGTGCTGATCAAAATTAGTTTTGCCTTTACTGGCCATGGTTTTTTATAATAAAACTTCAAAACTGACTTCATGATAATATGTCTTGGGGCTTTAAAATCGTTTTTGTTTTGTTTACCGGTCATTCGGCCATAATTTGGGGCCAAAGGGTGGGGTTGAAGAGGGGGGGGGGGGGGGGGGGGGGGGGGGGGGGGGAACCTTATAAAATAGGGGGCGGGTTCGGGGATGGGAACAAAAATTGGCGTGAAAAAATTTTTTGTTTTATTTTATTTTATTTTTAAAAGAATTTTTTTTTGTTTGTGTTCTAAAGATTTGTTTGTTTTATTTTTATATATGGATTGTAAACAAAAATGAATAAGTTCGTGTCGGTTAAGTTTTGTTTAGTTCTTTTATTGGTTTTTTGAATTTGTGTGGGGAGGGAGGGGAGAAGTTTGAGGGGGGGGGGGGGGGGGAGGGGGGGGGGGGAGGGGGGGGGGAGGGAAGGCGGGGGCGAACCTTATACAATAAGCGGCAGTTTACGGTATGCGAACAAAAATTTCGCTGAAAATATCTTTTGGTTTAATTTTCTGTATTATCAAAAGAAGTTTTTCTTTGTTGGGGTCCCTGAAGATACGAAAAACTCGAAAAGAAGGGGTGAGTCGTCGAAATGGATCAACGTGCTAACTTTCAAAGACAGCTTGCCTGTTACGAAATGATACATACAGCTATGTGATTGTTGTTCGCAAACAAACGAGAATGGAAGTTTTTTTTTTTTGATATATATTTTTTTAAGTTATTACATCAACAGTTTGTAAAGATTAAAGAAATCTTACTTAGGGATTAAAACAAATCAGAATAAATTTTCCTTGGGTGACACAAAAGGCTAAACTATTCCACTATAAACTATTATTTCTATCATGATTTCTGCTCTTTTTTAACATTTGTCTTTTAGACACAGTGTTGAAGCCACTGGGAATTAATTACTCTTTTTTTTACCAAAAGAAAGGCGAGTGGTCGAATTAAATTGCCAAGTCAACTTGACACTAGCGGCACTTGGCACATAATTTTTTGCTGTGTACAAACAAACGACGATAAATTTTTAAGAAGTCACCTTTCAATCATGTTTACGTTATTACACGAAGAATTTGTAACGATAAAAGAAAACTTATTTAAGGATAGAAAAAAAAATCAGAAAACATCATCCTTAACTTAACTGTATTTCACTATAAACAACTATTCTGATGTTAATCGTAGTTTCTGCTCTATTTTTACTACTTTTTATCTTTATTTGTCGCTTTGCATGCTCCTATACATCCTTTGCTTTGTTAAAAAGTGTAAGAAGTGAGAACAGCTAGCTCTTTCATAATCTTGTTAACTATATTTATCGACCTTTACCATTTTACCAAACACTGAATTAAGTTATATTAATCATGTTTACAATTGAGAGCATAAAAGGTCCCTATCAAGGTACATCCAATTAAGAACTTAATATTTCAAAATGTTATCGTGATTTCATAAAATCACTGCAACCTGCATTTATTTCTATTCTAAAATTTTTAAAAAAATGGCCTTAAAGAGATATTGAAACGATGAAACAGTCTCTCAGAAATCATACTATAACTCGCCTAAATGTTACATTCTTTTGAACAGCCCTTCAAGGAAAGAAAGGCAAAGAAAGACAGGGAAAAAAACTTAAGACTATTTCCATGTATCCTGGACGTCTCGGAACACAGAGTCGCGAGTCCTCGTTGGTTCCTGATTCTTGTACAGGATCACGTACTAATGTTTCGGATTGTTCCCCACGCTGTATCGAAGGTGCGTAGGACGATGAAGCCATATCATGCTTTTGAAACGAAAAAAGAAGAAAGTCAATCTCCTTTTAACAAAGAAATTAATATACAGAACAAATATTAAATTGTCACAAAAATCGTTCCTAAATAACTACATGAATAAATTAATAACAACATTATAAACGTGTTTAAAAAAGCTCCTCTTGTCCAAATAATTACAGAAAATGAAGCTGCTATAGTCCCTTGCGTTATTAATACAAGAATTATCTCGTTTATATATCAGATTCAAATATGTTCTCATGTTGTGTACTATGTAAGACTAGTCAGAATTGAGTGCCTTAAAAAGAAACTAACATGAGCAAATTGCTGAGTTTCACTATGCGAGGCAGGAAAGATACCTAACCGTGTTAAAAAAGACAATTCTAACATAGTCACAACTTCACTGCGTTTTTCTTTTAATCGTAATTCATTCATTTGATCCCTCAAAGACGCCGTCAAACTACTCTTGTCGTCCCGGCATCAAAACCTTGTGAATGCGTTAACTTTTTAATTGAAAAATGTGTGCGCATGTTGTTACAAACACCAAACTATACAACTAACTACCTCTATACATTTAATCACGTACCTTTCGCCTAAAAATAGTCTATCGCTAAGTATAATGATAGCTAAACTTTACTTTCAAATTCTCCAATGATGTAATATTGGCAGACAAAAGTCAAATGCTTCGGCTTGTTCTCTGAAACGGGAACAAGCCGAAACATTTGACCCGCATCGCCCAGTCTTCTTAGGCCCTCCAGCGTTCTGCTACAATTACAGCAACTTATTACTTAAGTAACCATAATTCACTTTGAAATGACATTTATGATTTTCCACTGAGTGTTAAAAAGGCAACACTAAACAGGGACTTAGCTAGGATTTTCCAGAGGTACGCGAGATTTTTCAAATCCCTGCCTTCCGCTCTTTTAAAAACCCAATTCCCAAGTCAAGGTGAAAACTAAGCGTTCCTGCTTGTTAGCTTCATGTAATTGCCATTGTCATGCCTTTTCTCTGACTATATCATTTTATTAATCAAGTCGCTTAGCTGGAAAGCGACATTCGGGTGTGGAAAAAAAGAATATTTTAAAGAAACAAGCAGAGTTAAATGAATTGAGACAAACTTTGCGTTTTAAATAATACATTGTTTTTCACGTAGATGCTTTTTATTATTATCGATTTTATATTATTTTCAATTTTTTACCCTCGACTTTTTCAGGTAGTCACTTGCGTAAGTACCGGTAGCTACTTCCCCGCTACAAACTATTTTTTAGTACTATGACTTATCAGTCTTATCACTATCCCCTGTTACTATCACTTACTATGACTTATCACTTTGCGCATACAATAAAATGACTGCGTTGTTTCAAGAAACACTCTGGGGCCTAGTTAACAAACTAACTAACACGCGAAGCAACTAATGAGTTTTCAAAATGTTTGTTACCCATAATATCTGTGGTATAGTAACTGTTCATTCATATTACAACTTATTCATAAACACAGTAACAATTATTTGATCCTGTTGTTGGCTGTAAGGCCCAAGTGGCTAGACTAGTGGAGAAATACAATACCTCTTCTGGCTCGCGGCTGGTGTACAGAGGAGGGGGAGGTCGTCCACCAGAGTCTTCCACGTAAAATCCTCTACCCCTCAAGTCTAGAAATGTAAATCGAATCACAGTGTGCAATATCAGTGAATGGGCCTTATATGTTAAACGAATATTTGTTGAGGATTTTGTGATATCTGAAGGGAATAACCTGGCCTAGCCTGCAGGTGCAACCAGACTTGCGGAGTAAGAACTATCAGTTGGTTTGAGGTATAAGAAGTGTTACTGCCACCGCGATTCTACGTTTTACATTGTAGTGTTTTTAAAAATATAACGCACTGTCGCATTTCCAGGAAATAAAAGGATAGAAAGTGAATAGAAATTGCTCTTCGAAGTCACTCAACTTGTTGCACGTGAAACCTTGTCTGCTAGTTCTGCCAGTAGCAAAATAGCAGCGGCCACCATTGTTCTCGAACTGCATAATTCTTCTTCATTCAATAATTGTTAAATAACTGATTTGGCCACTCCTTTCTTTGCCCTGCTTTGTTCGGCGCTAAACAAGGCGTGTAAGCCACCTTGACCCTTCCCATGGTACTTTGCATTAACCTGAAAGCTTCCCATGTTTCTTTAGGCGCCTGGACATGGCCTGGGTATTCGCCTACGCTATTCGCGTGCAGCTAGTAGTGAAACCTGACCCAAGTAAGTGGTTGCCCTAAAAATATCCACGAATCAACGCGGCCTCACACCAGTTTATTTTAGCTTTACATTATTTGTCTTAACTATAAAGTGTAATTCTGTCAAAACGCTGGCTCCCTATTCTTTATTTCGGAAAAAAAAAAAAAAAAAAAAAAAAAAAAATCCAAGTCAGTGTTTGCCCTAAAAAATTCCACAAATTAACCAGCCCCTCCCCATATTTTTTTTTACCTTTTATTTTTTTTTTTAACAATAAAGTGAAACTCTTCAAAAACGCTGGCCCCCTTTTTTTTTTTTCAAAAAAAAAAAAAAAAAAAAAAAAAAAAAACCGATACCTTTTAAATTAAATTAACTGATGCTATCAATATCCTAAAACGATCAGTCCCATATTATTTCAACGCAGGCCATACGAGTAACGTACCTTTTTCGATGATTGAAATGGCCTTTCTGTTGCCAATTTCAAATAGACCTCTTCGCAAGACTTTTAGTGAAATTTTTCTGGAATCGAGGTCTTCAATTAAAGCCTTTGCTGGGTGGCAACCAGTCATTCGTATCTTCTTAATATCATTTGCTGAATAAATTGAAGCAAATGTGTTACTTCTCATAAGGTCCTCCCAGTTCAAGGTGGGTTTCTCCAAGGCGTGGGAAAGGTCCTCGTTTGCTTGTCTAGATAAGTGCTGGACTTCCCAAGTTTCCATTTCCTGTTGATATAAAATAAAGAGAACCATCCAATAGTAACAAAAAGTTAAAGATATGAGTTGTGTCACGAGATACCGCCACCAAATTGAGTTAATTATAGAAAGATTGAAAAGAATGTCACTTGTGGTTTTTGAAACCTGTTAGCCTAAAAGTTTTTCTATACCATAAAAACTGCTATAAAACTTTGCTTAAAAACATTTCAATAATTTTCCTTAAAAAAGTGAAAAACATGACGTTTCGAAGTTCTCAGACGTCATTATCAAGTCAAAAGCAAAACGCGTCTGACTGAGGCCCTGCCAGGGTAAATTCCGACAAGCGACATGGCCCAAAAAGTTGCGACAGCGCGTAAAATGAAATCGCGAGAAGAGATACCCTCCCTCGGTCGAATTGCGACACTGACGGCAAAGCCGACAATACGCGACAAGCATTTACGAACACCGGCACGAGACGTTTTAAAATTCAGACGGGCGACATTGAACCCCCCCGCTGACAGGGCCTCTTGACTGCCCGAGAAGGTCGAAACATTGGCGTGTTTTACGTAATCTTTTCAAAAAATTTTGAAATGTTTTTAAGCAAAGGTGTTATCGCAGTTACAACCAGACAAAAAAAAAAAAAGCAGGGAAAAAACCCAAGGGAAAGTACCTTTCACTCTGTGCTGTTTGCATATATAAAATCAAGAGCCATAATGGCTCCTGATAAAATTGCATGAAGGGAATTTCCCGCGGAAATGTAGCAGGCTGGCAAAACGGTTTCTCCTCGCTCTTCGCCGAAACGGATGTTTTCGCAGGCTAGCGGAAATGCGTTTCCGTTTAGTAAGAAGAACAAGTCAAGGCATTTGTTGTTGTTAAAGGAGCTTTGTTACGAAATTTAACAAGATTCAACCAGTGAAAACAGCCACCAATGCAAACATGAGAAAACTGCTCAATACATAAAAGACGGTAAAAATAATTCAGCAAATACAAAAGGAGGCGAGGATGGACAAACTTGAGGGATCTTGAAGAAGATTGAAACGGATTGTATAACGGATCCAGCCACCAACTTCGTCTTTCGATTACACACTATGGCTACTGATTGCACCTGAAAAAAAATCATCTTTTAGCGGCATCAGAAGCCGAGCATATAATGCTTCTGGCCCCGGCATTATAGTTTGATGGTGAATTCATTTTACCCGATATATGTGAACGTTCAATTGTTAAACGGTCCTTTTCAGCATCTAGACTGCGAGCAGTCTCTTATTTTTCTTTTGAGATTCGATCACCGCGCTTGCGGGTCTGATGAGGGAAGGTATATTTTCAGCATCCAAAACGAAAGTGAAACAGATATTGACGCGATAACTAATGAAAGCTTCGACCAATTTAGTCTTACATTTGTTTTACCTCGCTTTCCAAATATTTCAACAACAACAAAATAATAATAATAAAATAAAACGGACCGATACCTGAACAACTATCTGGTATGTTGTTAAAAATGACACAAATGAAAAATATAAGATGAAATGACACATAACAGTGACTGTCGTACGTTTTTGCATATTATTTCATAAACTTGAGGGAATTTCCCGGTTAACCCCTCTTTGTGTTTTAAGGAAGTTAAATTTAGTATCGAATTGTATGAGTCATGAACGTTTTGAGCATGCCGCGTCAACAATATAAATAAACTGTTTCAGAATGCTGTATTGATTTCATTAGGCATCTAAAACATAAGCTTACTTGGCAAAAAGAAGAACAACGTTCTTTGGGAGTTTTACCAGCGGTCAAAAAAATCTATAATCTGATAAACGAGTATATTTATGCGCCAAACTAGCTTGCGACTATCTATTTCTCGCTACAGTCATCAACAAACGCAAACACTTTCCCCCGACGTTTTGATATTCCCAGCAGAAAAAATGTCAAATGTTTAAAAGCGATCGGTAAACTACGTAAGAGTTAAAACATAAAAACATGATCAGTAATGCTGTGAAAGATGAAGTCAAAGTAAAATAATTTCTCTGAAACTGTTGCTGATGCTATTATATCACTCTAAACAAGTTGTACTATTTAATTTCAGCTATTAAAGGCAAAACTAACCTCCTGATATTTTTTGCTTGTCATGCAGTTTCGTACTTCGATTAAACCTCGTCTGCAAATATAACATAAAATGTGAGTCGAATCTAGCGCTCCTAACTGATTTAGTATTCCGAAAGTGTACCTTTCGATTCCTCCTTAGGATCGCAACTGAAACTAACAATCAGACAAACTGAATCGCACATACCTGTTACTCCCACAGATAGCTGTTTTCCCGTCGAAGACCACGGTCTTCAGGTGAGTTTTATTGCGTTGACGTGATTAAAGTGCATTCAACCTCAAGAAAGGGGTTTTCCCCAACTGTGACGTATGTTGTTTGTACACACACAGGCCACGTGCATGGTACATGCAGTGAGGGGCATTAACCGCAGCTGGCCAAAGCGCGTTATGTAAATTTAACTATCAAAAACCGCGCAGTGTAACACAAGTCCATAAAAATACATACTATAATAGAAATACGTGTCTCGCAGAAGCTCGCGAAGCTCGGGCAGGGGGGAGGTCCATAAAATGTCAGGGATGGAAGGGGGTAGAGAATTGGAGTAAATTGTGTAGCTTGGGAGGGCGGGTTTCAACACTGGCTCTAATATTGGAATGTGAGATGTACTTAATCTCCTTTTGGTTGGAGTAAATCTGAACCCAGTGGTCTGTCGTTAAAAAAGGATTTTCTGGGACTTTAAGTGGGGCTGGCGTTGTTAAGGAAGGGTAGGCAATGTTTCATAGGTCCCGTGTTTACCCCATCTGACCCTCCTACATCTGTAATTATGGTCAAAAGAAAATGGGTGTGATAGTGAATAACTGCACAAAAGAGAGAATATGCAAATAACTCATGCCATCTTTAATAATAAGTGTAATAATCAATTACTTGTGAAGTGTGTCATTAGGAGTGAAGTGTGACATTAGTAGAGCAGTGAAAATAGCAAGTAAATGCTGGTAATTGACGAAAAATATTTATTGTTAAGTGAACTACAGCAATGAGAGTGTTTGCACTTCTTGTAGTACATAATCCAGAGATGCCAACCTCTGGAACTCCCCAAATATCAATGATCAACCCCCCCCACCATAAGCACAATTCGATCTAGTCCCTAATTGGCTTAGGACATTATATGAAGTCTTACATGAGGTAAAGAACCATCACAATTAGCCTTTATGATTGTAATGGGGAAATAAATTTTGTCACTGATGAGATACATGCGAAAATGCCCTAGAAACCGACATTTGACCGAAAGAAAATTCGAATTTTGGGAGAAAATGGGATAAATTCCAAATTAAAGCACAGAAAAGCTGATAACTCGATTTTATCCGGGAGATTTGCTGACCCATACAGGAGGAGATTGTTGTCAACAACAACAACAACAACAATAAGCTTTATTTGCATGACCATAACAGGGTATTACAGTATTGCAAAAGCTACTTGAAATTACTCATTGATTCCTTGTAAATTAAATATTTAAAATAATTTGAAACTTATTAATCATTGTTTATTTCTAACCATCAGTAGAATTAATCATTCCAGAGATAAGTTTGTCTCTCAATTCAAAGCAAGTTGATATAAATGAAATTAATTGGATGTTAATAAAATAGTCAGTAGAATTAATCAGATGTGATAATAAGGACTCATGTGATTGTAGTCGCAGAAACGGTATTTTAGATTCTAGTTTAGAGAAGAACATATCTCTTATCGAAGAAAAACTTGGACAATCTAATAAAAAGTGAGTTTCATCTTCAATTCTATTACAATTGCAGAGATTGCATAACCTTTCGTCACGTGGTAGATTGTCGTATCTACCTGTCTCAATCCTAAGTTTGTGACTGCTTATTCTCAGTTGTCGTATCCGGGAGACTAGTTGGCATGAGAAGATAATCACACTTGACAACCAACTGTTTTTTAAAACAGTAAGGTGCAAACATAATCACTTACACTGAAATAGAAATTACATGTAGCAATGTCATTAAGGATGCAGTTGAGGAGAATTGTGTTTATGATGATTATTGAATATGCAGTACCCTCATTATCCCTGTAAAGAGTACCAATCATTTGTGAAAGTGTTCACAGAACTTTATTTGTGTACATGTATGAGAAACAAATACCCATGCAAGAGTGAATTTGTATGAAATGTCCACATACAAGTCATGTTGAAGTTGATCAGTTTCTCAATTCTCAACATGCATGACCTTGTTGAGGCATAGTTGCCAGAGGAATAGTTTTTGAAATTCCCAGACTGACAGTCAAATGTATCCTTTCCCTGACCAAATGAATTGACAATTTGTCCAGGTATTAATGAATTCCAAAATTCCACTCAAAACTTCGTGTACTGGACACGGATGACGTAAAGCAAAGGACTTCTTTGTTTTCTGTTCAGAGAAAATCTGCTTGGTATTGTTTCAAGGCTGTTGTTCTTTGTTTTACGTCATCTGTGTCCGGTACACAAAATAAATGCCCCAACTCCCATCACAACCATCCTCGCCACCCATTTAAATTATTACATGATTTTGTGGTGACACACTTAGTTTTTTTGTTTGCTGTGTGAAGTTTTTCTTTTATTTACATTTTTTTTCTGTGTAGCTGTGTGTCGTGTGTACCTGGCCCTTCACAAAATCATTTATTAATAACTTTGATAAGGCTGTCCAATCTCTTTAGCCCTCAATGGTTATTATGGTAGCCTGTACTCTTTCTATTTTTAATACTATTTTATATATATATAATTCAATGTGGAGTACAAATAAAGTTGATGTTGTTGTTGTTGTGAATGTATTAAGCACAGAATGGATTGATCTTATAGGGAACGCTATACCAGTCTGCTTGTCGTTTAATTTCTCAGAAACAATATCGTTCTGATGGAATATGTTTAACTTCGGTGGATATGCAGAAACATGTCACCTCCCTCTGACTTCTTTGAAAGAGTTCAATTCTCCCTGACTTATACTGAAATTCCTTGACTTGATAAATATTATTGTCCCTTACGGGTAAAATAATTAATTTTCGTGGCATTGTAATAGATGTCACACACTAATATTGTGAGGAGATCCGAAATACGGATGTTCTTTTCGAATATTTTTGGATCTAAAATAGGAGGCCAGCAATAATAAATGTTTGTAATGTTTGACTTAAAAGACACAGCTGTGTTTATGTATATGCTATACATAGATATATATTTTTACGTGGGTTGGTTTTGGAGAAGTAAGTGTAATAAAAATTGTAAACGAAAATTGTGTTCAGTAAGATCTTTTTTTTACCAATGTAAACGCTTCCCTACAATTTTCACACATTCTCGGTGTTATATACTGTTCATTGTAAAATAAAGCTTACTGTAAGACCCAATGTTGCTCATGGTGTAAAGGCTGATAGGCTGACGTGCATTGTACAGATCGTGTAACTGTTGCTGCCTATCGTTGCATCGAAGAAGATAATTTTACTGTAAACTGTAAGCGTTGCCTGATCTCCCCATCGCTTTTTGAAGCGTCGGCAATCGGTGTTCTCTCTCTTCATCGGCTCCATTTGCAGTGTAATTGTAGTATTTTGTCGCTGCCTCTGTACATGTTTCTGGTCAAAGCGATATTCTCTGTGCTTTGCGCGCGGCTTCTTGTTAATTGTCGTCGTCTTCTTCTCCGCTCGCGATGAATTTTACTCGGCGTACTCCAGAGGAGTTTCGGTTGAAAATCGAGGATTGCCAGCGGTGTATGACATTTGCAGACTGCAGACTGCAGACCGCAGACCGCAGACTGCAGACTGCAGACCGCAGACTGAAGACTGCAGACCGCAGACTGCAGACTGCAGACCACAGACTGCAAACTGCAGACTGCAGACTGCAGACCGCAGACTGTAGACTGCAGACTGCAGACTGCATGAGGCAGCAAGACTGTAAATTGAATGAAACCAAAAATATGGTAATAAAGGTGGCGTCATCATCAACATTACCTTGTTCCGAGAAGTACATGTAAGGCCTAGAAGCGAAGTTTATATTTTTCACGCAAATAACACAGACCTGATTCCTGAAGAAGTTGTTGGCTGTTCTTCTCGTATCGAATTAGAGCAGAATAATGTCTGCCGAGGTCACAAACTCGCTCATGAATCCTTAGCAACAGGCTAGCAATTTAGCTTGCACCACAGACGAAACCAAACTCTGGTTATATATTAATTCTGACTATGAAACAGCGCTGGAATCCTTATTCTACGGAGGCCCCACCTGTGTACTAGGATTTGAGTATGAGCAATGATTGGCCTGTTAAAAAAGCCATTGTCGATTTGCCTATTTAGAAATTCAAACACTTCCGGTAATTCGTCGAGTCCAGGTAGGATATTTTCGGTTTAGATTATTTGGCATATCCTTAAGTACTGCTAAGATGAAATACGTCATTTAAAAGGTGTTAAATGTCCGTGATCTATGCTAGTTGTTTTCGTCGACGTAACTGTAGTGAGCACGAAGTGCTCGCAATCTAAACACTTTTTTTTACAAAAGACTACTATTTAGACAGGCATTAGAGGGCATTGCTACTTGTCATTATCAATTCACAATAATCAAAGAAGAATAAAGAATCAACGCAATTAGTGATATGCCGGGTGAGTCAATAAAGAGTCGCGTCAGTGAAGAATAGCCAACAGCATCTTGGAAATGAGGCCAAAGTAACTTTGCGCAATAAAATCAACCTTGTTCCCAGGCTACTTTCTCACTTCCACACGATGTTATATTTTTGATGGTGTCACCCTTATTATTAATTTACAATCTGCAATCTGTGGTCTGCAGTCTGCAGTCTGCAGTCTGCAAATGTCATACACCGTATGTTTTTCGCCCATGAATACTAATGTCAAATATTAAAGAAATAGACAGAAATAGTAATAGCTCATTTATTAGAATTAGAAGATGGACTTCTCCGACTACTGATCTGATGTAGTTTGAAGTATTGAAATGTCGAGTTTCGATTGTCTCGAAGATGTTTACATCATTTTCATTCAGCAAAAGCGATACAAAAACTCGCATAAACAAAGGTTACACAAGTAGAAAGACACACTAATGAGTTCGAACAAACATTGAAACTTTTCAAGTGCGAAGAGAAATTAAATTACCTGCATTTCTCTTCTCCTCGGCCGTCCATCTGAATTCTGCGTATAAACAGCTAAGCTTATTTAACTAGAAGTTCTCATTGAGAAGAGAAGTGCTGCCCGGTTAGTTGCGATGCGAATAGGACAAAGAAAGTTTGTAGACCAGTTGAACATATGAACTCTTTTTTATTAAAGTCAATGACTTAGACTTGCTGGCATTATGAAACGCTCAGAGTGTAATATAAAAAATGAACCGATCACGATGACAAATATGATCACGGTGACAAATATGCTTACATTCATATAACTCGCTAAGGTTTCAATACCATTTTGTAATTCATTCTAATAATTCACGAAATTCTAAAACAACAGCAGTGCTGATAGGCTGTTTCTTCATCGAACAATCATCGTACACAGGATGAGATGAGTTGCGAACAAATAACGTAAAGACCAAAACTTGTTTATTCACAGGTCAGGTAGATGTACAGCACATGCCGTTCAGTTATGTAACTTACAATCCTGATTCCCGAGATAACAATCCCTCGCTATAACTAATCTTGAAACCTAGAATAAAAAAAATAAACCGAAAAAATGTTCCGTACAATACTTCTTGAACTGTTCTTATCGTTTAAGCCGTTTAAAAAGAGAGCAAGCATCCGATAAACTACAATTTCTGCACAGATCTTACATACCAGCAACCTGCCATTTTGTTTTGCTCTCATGAGAAAATCAGGAGCGGCAGCTAAGCACTTGCTGGTAGGTACTTTGAGTAGGGTTATTAAAGTGTATCAAGAATCAATTTAAAATAATGTATTGACATGTATACCCATGTAATGTCATGTATACCCATGTATAGCCATGTATTCCCATGTATAGCCATGTATTGCCCTGTATAGCCATGTATAGAAATGTATACCCATGTAATGCCATATATTGCCATGTATTGCCATGTATAGCCATGTATTGCCATGTATAGCCATGTATAGCCATGTATTGTCATGTATAGCCATGTATAGCCATGTATAGCCATGTATAGCCATGTATTGCCATGTATTGCCATGTATAGCCATGTATAGCCATGTATTGACATGTATAGCCATGTAAAGCCATGTATAGCCATGTATAGCCATGTATAGCCATGTATAGCCATGTGTAGCCATGTATTGCCATGTATAGCTATGTATAGCCATGTATTGTCATATATTACTATGTATAGCCATGTATACCCATGTAATACCATGTATAGCCATGTATTGCCATGTATTACTATGTATAGCCATGTATACCCATGTAATGCCATATATTGCCATGTATAGCCATGTATTGCTATGTATAGCCATAGTTGTTGGCTGTTCTTCTCGTATCGAATTAGAGCAGAATAATGTCTGCCGAGGTCACAAACTCGCTCATGAATCCTTAGCAACAGGCTAGCAATTTAGCTTGCACCACAGACGAAACCAAACTCTGGTTATATATTAATTCTGACTATGAAACAGCGCTGGAATCCTTATTCTACGGAGGCCCCACCTGTGTACTAGGATTTGAGTATGAGCAATGATTGGCCTGTTAAAAAAGCCATTGTCGATTTGCCTATTTAGAAATTCAAACACTTCCGGTAATTCGTCGAGTCCAGGTAGGATATTTTCGGTTTAGATTATTTGGCATATCCTTAAGTACTGCTAAGATGAAATACGTCATTTAAAAGGTGTTAAATGTCCGTGATCTATGCTAGTTGTTTTCGTCGACGTAGCTGTAGTGAGCACGAAGTGCTCGCAATCTAAACACTTTTTTTTACAAAAGACTACTATTTAGACAGGCATTAGAGGGCATTGCTACTTGTCATTATCAATTCACAATAATCAAAGAAGAATAAAGAATCAACGCAATTAGTGATATGCCGGGTGAGTCAATAAAGAGTCGCGTCAGTGAAGAATAGCCAACAGCATCTTGGAAATGAGGCCAAAGTAACTTTGCGCAATAAAATCAACCTTGTTCCCAGGCTACTTTCTCACTTCCACACGATGTTATATTTTTGATGGTGTCACCCTTATTATTAATTTACAATCTGCAATCTGTGGTCTGCAGTCTGCAGTCTGCAGTCTGCAAATGTCATACACCGTATGTTTTTCGCCCATGAATACTAATGTCAAATATTAAAGAAATAGACAGAAATAGTAATAGCTCATTTATTAGAATTAGAAGATGGACTTCTCCGACTACTGATCTGATGTAGTTTGAAGTATTGAAATGTCGAGTTTCGATTGTCTCGAAGATGTTTACATCATTTTCATTCAGCAAAAGCGATACAAAAACTCGCATAAACAAAGGTTACACAAGTAGAAAGACACACTAATGAGTTCGAACAAACATTGAAACTTTTCAAGTGCGAAGAGAAATTAAATTACCTGCATTTCTCTTCTCCTCGGCCGTCCATCTGAATTCTGCGTATAAACAGCTAAGCTTATTTAACTAGAAGTTCTCATTGAGAAGAGAAGTGCTGCCCGGTTAGTTGCGATGCGAATAGGACAAAGAAAGTTTGTAGACCAGTTGAACATATGAACTCTTTTTTATTAAAGTCAATGACTTAGACTTGCTGGCATTATGAAACGCTCAGAGTGTAATATAAAAAATGAACCGATCACGATGACAAATATGATCACGGTGACAAATATGCTTACATTCATATAACTCGCTAAGGTTTCAATACCATTTTGTAATTCATTCTAATAATTCACGAAATTCTAAAACAACAGCAGTGCTGATAGGCTGTTTCTTCATCGAACAATCATCGTACACAGGATGAGATGAGTTGCGAACAAATAACGTAAAGACCAAAACTTGTTTATTCACAGGTCAGGTAGATGTACAGCACATGCCGTTCAGTTATGTAACTTACAATCCTGATTCCCGAGATAACAATCCCTCGCTATAACTAATCTTGAAACCTAGAATAAAAAAAATAAACCGAAAAAATGTTCCGTACAATACTTCTTGAACTGTTCTTATCGTTTAAGCCGTTTAAAAAGAGAGCAAGCATCCGATAAACTACAATTTCTGCACAGATCTTACATAGCAGCAACCTGCCATTTTGTTTTGCTCTCATGAGAAAATCAGGAGCGGCAGCTAAGCCCTTGCTGGTAGGTACTTTGAGTAGGGTTATTAAAGTGTATCAAGAATCAATTTAAAATAATGTATTGACATGTATACCCATGTAATGTCATGTATACCCATGTATAGCCATGTATTCCCATGTATAGCCATGTATTGCCCTGTATAGCCATGTATAGAAATGTATACCCATGTAACGCCATATATTGCCATGTATTGCCATGTATAGCCATGTATTGCCATGTATAGCCATGTATAGCCATGTATTGTCATGTATAGCCATGTATAGCCATGTATAGCCATGTATAGCCATGTATAGCCATGTATAGCCATGTATAGCCATGTATAGCCATGTATAGCCATGTATAGCCATGTATAGCCATGTATAGCCATGTATAGCCATGTATAGCCATGTATAGCCATGTATAGCCATGTATAGCCATGTATAGCCATGTATAGCCATGTATAGCCATGTATAGCCATGTATAGCCATGTATAGCCATGTATAGCCATGTATAGCCATGTATAGCCATGTATAGCCATGTATAGCCATGTATAGCCATGTATAGCCATGTATAGCCATGTATAGCCATGTATAGCCATGTATAGCCATGTATAGCCATGTATAGCCATGTATAGCCATGTATAGCCATGTATAGCCATGTATAGCCATGTATAGCCATGTATAGCCATGTATAGCCATGTATAGCCATGTATAGCCATGTATAGCCATGTATAGCCATGTATAGCCATGTATAGCCATGTATAGCCATGTATAGCCATGTATAGCCATGTATAGCCATGTATTGTCATGTATTACCATGTATAGCCATGTATGGCTATGTATAGCCATGTATAGCCATGTATAGCCATGTATAGCCATGTATTGTCATTTATTACCATGTATAGCCATGTATAGCCATGTATAGCCATGTATAGCCATGTATTACCATGTATCACCATGTATAGCCATGTATTACCATGTATACTCATGTATAGCCATGTATTGCCATGTATTACCATGTATAGCCATGTATAGCCATGTAATGCCATGTACTACCATGTATAGCCATGTAATGCCATGTACTACCATGTATCACCATGTATTACCATGTATAGCCATGTAGAGCCATGTATACCCATGTAATGCCATATATTGCCATGTATTGCCATGTATAGCCATGTATTGCCATGTATAGCCATGTATAACCATGTATTGTCATGTATAGCCATGTATAGCCATGTATAGCCATGTATTGCCATGTATTGCCATGTATAGCCATTTATAGCCATGTATAGCCATGTGTAGCCATGTATTGCCATGTATAGGCATTTATATCCATGTATATCCATGTATAGCCAGGTATAGCCATGTATCCCCATGTAATGCCATATATTGCCATGTATAGCCATGTATTGCCATGTACACCCATGTATAGCCATGTATAGCCATGTATAGCCATGTATTGCGATGTATAGCTATGTATAGCCATGTACTGTCATGTATTACCATGTATAGCCATGTATACCCATGTAATACCATGTATAGCCATGTATTGCTATGTATAGCCATGTATAGCCAAAGGTGTGGCAACAATCAGTCACAATTTAATAATTTTTTTTCTCTCTATTTTTTTAAATAGTGGTTACATTATTTTTCACCTCTAAGGTAGGATGAAAGCAAAATTGGCCAACGTGCCCCATGCTGCGAGTCAACTCAAACATCTTTTAAATATTTACCATGACTGATTTTATTTTAAAGCTAGGCTGCGATCAACTGCGAACATTATTTTCTGTAAATCAGAAAAAAGAGAATACCACCCTTCATCGCACGTTATCTAACTTAGCCCCATGAATATCATTAGGTTAAAAAACTGAGTATTGAACGTATAGTGACCAATCACGATCTATTACTTTACTCACTGCAAGCCATGAAAAGTTTTAGCTTTGTTTAAAAGTCTTGTCTTCCCTGGCGACGCAAGCATTGCATGCGTTAGTAAGGAGGATGGACTTGATATAAGCACTGATAAGTTTCAACACAAGAATATCAAAACCTTGCGTTCTTCCTACTCTTATGCTTATATATATCACGGCCTTTATTCTCACCTCGCTCTGCATAAAGCTTGTTATGCTCATGCTTATATAGTCGAACCGCCGTGTTACGGACACCCTCTTAAAATGGAGTGACATCTCTTTATTACGGACCTTATTCCTTGTCCCTGGTCAAATTAAGCCCTCACATTTTTTCTAAATTCAATCCGCTTTATACGGACACTATTTTTGGCCCCCTCTGTGTCCTTATATTAGGGAGCTTAAGCAACGACGACGGCGACGGCAACGAGAACGGCAAAAAAGCAATAGATTCAGATTAGTGAAACTTTGCGCGTTTTTTTGTACCTTTCTTAGCCGTCGTTGCACGATTACAACGTGAAAGTGCCTAAATTCACGTTTTGTCGAGGACGGGGAGAGCAAGGCGACAACTTTGTTTTTCTTTTCCTGAACTTTGATACAGTCCTTTAGAATTCAACTCCAAAAACATTTGCCAATATTTGACGAAGTAAACGAGATGTAGTAAGCGCGATAAAGTTTGAAGCAACGCGAATTCACTTTTTAAGTGACGTTTTCGTAGCCGTCGCCGTGGTTGTTGCTTAAGCTCTCTATTAACGGGCTTAAACTTTACTGTGCGCCAATGTTGCTCCAAAGTCGGACCTGATTCAATATAGGTTCGGCACATGAGTGGAGCGGCGTCTGAACCGAGCCTAACTTATGTTTGGATTATGCTTATGCTTAAGGTTGTGCTTTCGTCGATAGTAAGAGGCTGGGTTTAGACTTTGATAAAATTAAAGGGGCATCCAACGACTGTTTTCTGTAAAACATCTGTTCGGAGAAGCAAATATTGTCTAGAATTTTCTTCTTCTTCCGGACGGCTGGAAATTTCTAGATGAACGTTCCATTCATGTACAATTTTCACAGCTTAATCTAATAAATTCCCTACGATTTTCTGCAGTTAAATTTTTCATATTTTACAGTACCCAGGTCACATTATCTTAGAAAAGGGAAACCTATAATTTTCGGATTCTAAAATGTGATAGAGGAATCATAGAAATTTTCAAAAAAACGTAAAACGTTAAATTGCACCTAAAATGTTCGGAAAAATAATACTGAAGTCCTTGTAATTTTGAAAAGACTTACGTTTTCCAAGGATGACCAAACAGATAAAAATTTTGTAGCGCCGCTTAGAATGCATTTCTAGAGATCTGAATGTACTCTGGATAGCCTAAAAAGTGTTTTCAGCGTATTTTTTCGGAAACCGCCGTTTGGTGCCCCTGAAATTAGTATAAAGATATCGGGAGAATTAAAACCCGGGTCGGTCTGATAAGACTGTGTCGTTGAAGTTGTTTTATCTCCTAAACTAGGTAATCTTTAAGAAATTATGCTGTTGTTAGTACCGTGGGAAATTGGTTCAGCTCAAAGATGCTTTGTAAAAATCATGATGCATTTGTTTATTAGTGAATGGGCAAATTTTAAGTGACATGCGTTGAGTGAAAAACAGAATTGATTCTGAAAGGACTTGGCTGATTCAACATACGTCCAGGACATACATGTACATCAGATGTCTCATATGACATTTGAACAGTAAAGCTGCCAAATCTTAGAGCAAATGGTTCTTGAGTTTAGGAACTTTGCTGTCGATCAGTGTCTGGAAACTTAATGCGTCCTTTATATACGAAAAAAGATCAGGCGAATAAAAAGAATGCAAATAGTAGGGATAGAAGGGATCTATAAGGTCCCATTATTTCAAGCAATATTCCTTCATCGCGTAGACTGTAAATTAATAGATGGAAAAGAAATATAGTTGACTAGTCATGGTCTTATTAGCAAGAGGTAAAATTTGTTGCAGTATAACTGATAAATTTAGGCCCAGTGCAAAGGTCGATCTTTTCATGTACCGAATTTAATTACCTTTTTTAGACCCAAATAACATGACAAGTTCGACGGTTGATTCAGACGTCAAACTTGACTAGTCGGCCTCAATTCATTTTCACGATGTTCAATGGTTTAAAATGCGTACAAGTGAAAATGAATTTTAGTAATTTATGCATTAGGTTCGGCACATGAGAAGTTCGACGTTTTTTCACTTTGAAACGAAGTCGCTCACGAAATCCTGTGTTGGCCACTCGATCTTAATTCATGGGTCGACCGAAATTAGACATGTCGCACTTTATTGATTCAAACTTCGATCTTTTCATCTACTTGATTGAAGAGATATGAAAAGATCAACTTTTGAACTGGGCCTTAGAGTTATAAACATAACGAGGATAATGACAGCTGGTCTTTAATTGTTCGTTAGGCGAAACAGCTAGGATTAAGATACGTCTCACGGAAACAAGACATTTTATATTCAATTATATCATAGATACTTTTGGTATTTTAGAAGAAACAAAAAGCCCACTGCGGTGATAAACATAAGGAAATATAAACGTTTTTCTTGAAAGAAATAAAACTTTAACTTGACGTTTCGTATGTTCCCTATGTTCCAACAAACACCTTCAGGGCTGAGTTGCTCAATGCATGGTTAGCTTTAACCATTGGTTAAGCATTATCAAAACCAATACGTTTTCAAGGTATTAAACGCTGGTTAACGCTAACCAAGCTTCGAGCAACTGGGCCCAGAAGTATAAACCGTCGAATAATTGTTTTATCATTCGATCACCAAGTTTGTTTTTTAATGAATAAATATCTTCGGGAAGCGAAGCGATCTGCTATTTTTCTAGACTGCTTGCAGTCCACCTTTTCTCTTAAAATTCGTCTAGTTGTTATCTCATCCAGTGCGATTCCAAACCACGACGTTATTATTAAAGATACAAGACGAGAAAAGACGGACTGCTGACTCTTTTGTAGTAAACAAACCCTCCGTCAGCCCAGAAACGGAGTAACGGATTGGTCAATTGCACAGGTGTTGACAGATCATTGACTGGTCTGTGGTGAGATTGCAACCAATAAAAATAGTCACGCGTCACAACCAATTGCAAACAATAACGAACCAAGCAGTAATCTCAGTAATAAAACTTTTAAGGATGTCTTACAAAAGGAAACTGCTGTAAATTTCCTCAAGGGAAACGCAATCTTACCGGATTTAAAGAAAGAGTAATTTTTACAGTTGTTTATTTTCTATTTATGAATCGTTTCAAGTTACTCGTGTTTATTGAGTAATTAAATTACCTTGACAGCTTCGTTGTCCCCAGACAGAATAAAAGAGACAGCAGTCTCTTATTTTTTATTCTTGGGCTTACGCCCTCCTTTCTTGCGGTTCCCGGCTTCGCCGATCGCGTGCTTAGGTTTCGCGTGCGGTAACTTTGCAAAGAAAAACAAGAGACTGCTCGCAGTCTACTATTTTTCACGCAAGAGCGATCGCAAGAAGGAGAAAAGCTTGCTTTCGTTTACGCATGAGCAGAATATTATTTGCAGCCAAACACTAAGCCAAACACAGTTGGACGACGACATTGCGCATGAAGAGACCATTATTCAAAGGTTTATAATTCTGAAGATGTACGTTGGAACATACGAAACTTCAAGTTCAAGTTTTATTTCTTTCCAGAAATACGTTTAATCTATATCTCCTTAGTTTATCACCGCAGTGTGCTTTTTGTTTCTTTGTAATATCATCGACTAAGCTGTGCCCAGCGGCTCGCGTTTTCATTAATGTATTGCAATACCCAATTTCGCACAAAAAATAGTCTTAATTTAGGATTAAAACAGTGGATTGTTGATACGGTTACCTTGAAGCATTCAAAATAGCTCATGCACGTTAAACGTGCCTATGTTTTTTGTTTTGTTTACAGGTAAATGTGGGGGGTAAACCTTAAGAAGGGGGAGCTTATAAGCGGCAGTTTACGGTACGGTATTTATCATTTGGTTCCATTTGCTGTATCATCAAAGGAAGCTTTTTTTGGGACCACTGAAGATAAAAAACTCTTTTACTGAAAGAAAGGGTTAGCCGTCGAAGTATATCAACGTACTTTAACTTTCCAAGACAACTTATATCACATTACGACAAATACATACATTTTTTTTTTTAAATCACTTTTTACTATACCTACGTTATTACATGTACAATTTGAAATGATAAAAGAAATCCTATTTAGGGATTAAAGTCTAAACTATTTTTAACATTTGTCGCTTTGCATGTTCCTATACATCCTTTGCTTTTGTTAAAAAGCATAAGGAGTGCTACCAGCTAGATCTTCTATAATCTTGTACACATATTTATCGACCTTAACCATTTTACCATACACTGAATTGATGTAAATTAAACATGTCTACAATTGAAAGCATAAAAGGCCTCTATCGAGGTAAACAATTTAGGACTTATTTTAAAATGTTATCGATGGCCTTGAAGGGATCGATCTAAGATCAATATGTCGCTAAAACAATTCTCTTTTGTCTCTCATAAATCAAAACTAATATTGCTCGCCTAAATGTCACACTCTTCTGAGCAGGCCTTCAAGGAAAGAAAGGCCAGGAAAAAAAACGGGAGACTATTTCCATGCATCCGTGACGTCTCGGAACACGTGAGTCCTCGTTGATTCCTGATTCTTGTACAGGATGACGTACTAATGTTTCGGTTTGTTCCCCATGATGAGTCAAAGGTGCGTAAGACGATGCGGCCATATCGTGCTTTTGAAACGACAAAAAAGAAAAAAGTTGAACAGAAAAGTCAAAGAAATTACGGGAAAAATGTTAAGCTGTCAATAAATAAAGAACTATCTAAAATATCGTAGACTTGTTGATTAGCTATGGACCTTTACATTATTGATATAAGAATTAAACCCGGTATATAAGTTAGATGCAAAGATGCTGTTAGGTAAAAAAAACAGTCGGAATTGAGTGCCGTAAAATGAAACCAACTTGAGTAATTAGGAAAACCACAACGGAAGCCGACAAACCAATGAACCAATTAGATTTCATGTATGTAAAGCAGTCCAGTGTAAATAGATGATTTTCCTTTTCTTGCTATACTACTTATGTTCTCGACGATATTAGCCTTTCAGGCTACTCTGAAATTCAAGTATAATTAAAGGTCATGTCTGTATGTAACGAAGTTGATGAGCCGAGTTTGTGAACTTTGCCTATTTTCATTGATTTTTATTGCCGTTTTTTTCTCATTATTCTGTAGAGTTTTGCCGATTTTGACAGACCATTTAATTTTGCCTTCATTTGTTGTTGTTCATACTGAGCTTCGATCCTAACTCTACCTTTATTAAAGAACACAAGCCGAATTTCATGGGGGGCAGGAAAGATGGCTAACTTTATACTACTACATGAGAAATTTCTGCAATTTGATTGGTTTAGAGCAGTGGTATTTCAGCTTAATTTGAAATACCTACATGTGAAAATTACAAAACCTTTGCGGGTAGTAGTATATAAACAAATAATAGCATGATTTGTACGTGATTTTTGGCATAAATACCACTCGTGACATTTCAAAATTGTCTCAAATTTCACTCGCCAAATTACGTATAACAATTTTGAAATATCACTCGTGGTATTTATGCCAAGTACCACTACAAATCATGCTATTACCTATACTAATTAGAAAAGTCAAATTCTTATATAATGAACACTGAAGAAAATTGGTTTGCTTTCCATCACCCACAATTCTACCAAGGTCATAGCTTCACTGCGTTTTTCTTTGAATCGTCATCAATTCACTCGATCTCTCAAAGAAGACCTCAAACTACCCTTTTCATCCCGGCATCATAACCTTTTGAATCAGTTAACATTTAAATTGCAAACTATTGTACATGTTATTACAAACATTAAAGTAGATCAGTGACGCATCCAGGCCTTCAGATAAGGGGAGGGGGGAGGGGTGGGGCGGTCATCCAGACCGCCCCAGGAATAAGCGGGGGGAGGCGGTCTCCGAAAATTTTTTTCCTAGACCCTTTGGGCCTTAGTTTGGTCTAAAAATAAGGGGGGGGGGGGGGTGGGGGGGGCTCCCCTAGATCCGCGACTGTAGATAGCTAACTAACTACCTCTCTATATATTGAATCACGTACCTTCCGCCTAAAATTTGTCCATCGCTAAGTATAACGATAGCTATACATACGTTTACATTCTTCAGTGATGTATATTGGCAGACAAAAGTCAAATGTTTCGGCTTGTTCCCGAAAACGGGAACAAGCCGAAACATTGGACTCGCATCGCCAGTCTTCATAGGCCCTCCAGCGTTCTGTTACAAATACAGTAAGTTAAGAAACCATACATACTCTACTTTGAAATACCGACTTTTAATTTGCCACTGAGTGTTCAAAAAGCAACACCAAAACACTTTTAATTACACTGACTGAAAAAAGGTAAAGAGTCCTTATTTTACTTCAGTATCTCGAAATAGTCATTGGAATAATAAACCTGAAGCCGACGGTGTGCTTATTCTACGCCCCCCTTCGCTTCTTTCCATCATTGCTCCACAGAAAACTACACAGAAACCCGAGAGAAGTCGAATGAGGAATTGCGGTCACACCTGGGAATCGAACTCGGGACCTCCCACACAGAATGCCGCGCACTAACCAACTGCGCAAATCCGCCTATCCTATCACAAAACTCGCCCACACAATTAAATACCCTAGTCCCAGAGGTTTTTCGTGACATTTTTCTCCAAGTAATTTCAAGAAAAACCTCTGGGACCAGGTTGACAAACTTACCGAAACGCGAAGCAACTAATGAATTTTTCAAATTGTTAGTTACCCAGTAATATCTGTACTATAGTAAGTGTTTATCTACCGGTAAATTTATTCATTAGTACAGAAATAATCATTTAATACTGTTGCTGGTGTGTAAGGCCTAAGTGGCTAGATTACAAGATAAATAAATTACCTCTTCTGGTTGGCGGGTAACACCGAGTGAAGGAGGTCGTCCCCCAAAGTACTGCATGTTGAATCCTTTACTCAATTTGTCTAGAAATGTCAAATAAGTGTATAATAACCATGAATAACCCACATATGTGAAACAATTATTGCAGGGGCGTAGCCAGGATTTTTTCCGAACTACGGAGAAACTAAATGAATCGAAGGGGACTGTGCCTCTTAAAATGATTATCTTCTTTTATTAATGTTCTTAATCATAATCTCTAATTTTGTTGTGTTTACTATGTTTTTTTTTTCTTCTTGGACTGTCTTCAGTATTCAGGTACGCACAGGTGGCTACGCCCCGGTATTGGTTAAAGTTCTTGCCATGTCTGGAGTAACCTAGCCTGCAGCACAGCCGGACTTGCATCCTGGCCCGGGGGGGGAGGGGTACTTCTGGGAAGTCTTGGTAGGGGTGAGAAGCCGAGTTCTCAAAATCCTGACCCCGTTTCAGACCCAAAATGTCATTTTTCACACCCGTTTTCAGACCTGGCCTCTTAAAAATAATGTCATTATTACTTATATTAGAACAGCAAGAAAAAAGATTTCTAAAAATACATTTCGAATTCGCATATTTCTCTTTATGACTTACTCATTTGGAACTGAGACGATAAATACATTCATACACTCCCGTAGTTCCCTCGAAACCCGTACCCGATTCCAGACCAAAATGGGCAAAGTCCAGACCAAAACGGCCCCCAAACCCTATCCATGGGGGCGGCACATACTTATATGGCTTATATAAGGGAGTACCCCCCGGGCATCCCGGCCGAGAATAATCTGCTGTTCGAGCTCATTGTTCTTCACTCGAGTTTTTCACGTGACCTTTTTCATCCAAGAGAAGATGTCATTCTCTTTCGTTTTATTCCGGATAGACCGGATAGTACAAGCCCGGATCCAATAATGCGGGTTAAACAGAGACTAACAATTAATTCCAAATCGCTGCAAGTACACAAAAGAAATGCCATAAAATTGGGCCTAAAATCGCCGCTTAAAGCTGGACAAGAGCGCAAAAAAGTCCATGTAACGGCATTAACGAAGCAACTTTTCTTTGGCCTGAGAACTTGAGGCTCTCTTTCCTCGATATGAATTCGCGTTCGAACTATAAGGTCTATAAGTTGCCTCTGCTCGAAGGAGCAATGACAGACCTCGCTGTGAAATGAAATGTAACGGGTCTGTCTGTACTGATCCCAGCACTGATGGAATTTATGGACTTTGGAAAAAGCTGCAATAAGTTATTGAGTTAAGTTGCAGAAAGTACGAGCCGATAAAAGAGCAAATGTTCTTTCTTTGATTTCTTTGTTTTTTCTTCTTGTATTATTCCCGTTCAAGGAGGACCATGTTTACGTAATGATCAAGTCTTACCTGTATCATGCAGCCCTTAATTTTATCTCGCGGGTTTGTAAAAAATAAGGTTCTTCATGATGTTGTAGATATTTTAAACGGAAGATCACATTTAGTCCTCAGTAGCTGAGCAGATGAACGAGAAAATCCGAAAGATTCAGCATTTAGCTTTTTGGCTATAGTAAGAATTCGCTTTTTTGCTAGACGAAACCTGTTCATTCTAGTATACTAATAATAGCTATGTCCATTTGCGTGACGAGCCAAAAGAACGTCTGCGTGAACGGCTACATTTGAACGGGCTTAGGAAAGCTCCCGTACCACCCCCCCGCCCGCTTCTTGAATCCAGCGCCCCCACTGCTGCGCCGGCCTAGGAATGGTACCTTGGAAAAATCGGAAAAAGCTCAAACTTACTTGTTTGGCTGACCCTTAGGCTCGATTTCCCCCGTCTCCCGGGTCCGGTCTTTGATCCTCCCCGAAGCTAATAGAGACTTTCGGGGGATGAGTGCGGGCTCATTTTCCCGAACAGCGGCTGGTAATCGAGCCTAGCTGACCCTTCCCATGACCCTTTGCATTAATTAAACTGTTTAACAACCCATTGATTGCCTTATTATATCCAGACGTAAAATCGACGACTTCAATGCCATCATTGAAATCAATGAGTAATCAATAGGTAATCGATGGGTAATCAGTTGATTAGTCATTGATTATATCCGATATTCAATGCCGAGTAATCGGTGAATAATCGATAGGCCACAAAATTTTCAGTCGGCGATCAGTCACTGTTTAATTATCGATATAATCCCGCGGGCACGCAAACCGAACCAAATCGAAAGTAAAGAAACAAAGACTTCTTTGACATAAATGTCACGATACAAGCTTTACTTATTCATGATCTTTTACCCGCTAGGCACTCTGTGGTGGCTGCGTTTCTCAACGAAGACACAGTAAGTCAGATAACTCGAACCTCTGAACATTTTGTCTATAATATTCCTGTTACTGTCCGATAAATAAATTTGATATGCCGTTCTGTGTTTACATTGGTTTTCTACATGCAAGTTCAATTCCTGTTTGGCTACTATTATCGTCCCATTATCGTCAAGAACCATTAACGTAAATTTTTATCACCGGAACTAAGTTGAGAAAAAAAGATGCTAGAAATTGTATGAGATGTGTATGATGACCGTGAGCGGTCGTCCTTCTTTCCTCAGAGACACAAGAGGAGAGCGAAAAAGTAAACCGGCTGTGACTCTCGCGGTCTAAATCAATGACTAATCGATGGATAATCGTTAAATAATCGATGAGAGATCGAACGCATCAATTACTCATCGATGACATCACCGAGTAATCGATAGGCCACAAAATTTTTGACCATCGATCAGCCATCGATTACCCATTGATTATAGCGAATAATCAATGACAAATCAGTTGATGCCACTCAGATTACTCATCGATTACTCATTGATGTCATTCATCATCGATTAGTTACGTCTGGTTATATATATATATATCTACAAAACCACGCTACCTCTCACCAGTTTATTTCAGTTTTAAATTATTTGCCTTACCTCAGTGTAATTCCCTTAAATTGCTGCCACGCCACTATTTATTTCGAAAAAACACAATGGCTTTTATCAAGGTATTAGAACTGCTATAAAGTCAAAAATTGATCATGCTTGTAAAATCGCCTGTTTGAGATGTAGTCATAACCTGGCTCAAATTCCAGAAATGAAGCATTTTCGTTAAATAGAAGCCGAGAAAATGAAGGCCAAAGTTGGTATCTAAGAGCGCTATTTTGGAAATATTAATAATCACACAGCTGAAATCCGACGCGATACTTTCCGTTGTTGACAGAAATGTTGCAATTTTCGCAAACCGACACGCGATAACGCGTTATGAGTTTCATGTAAGCTAAGGCAAATTGTGGCAAAATTCGCTTACAGTCTGCTTCCCCAAATAAAGTGTGTTTGTTTTGATCTTTCTTAAACATTTCTATGGCTGAAAAAAGCCTTCTAGAGACACATTAGATAGATGATCCTTGCGAGGTCGACGACAGGTAAGGCCGCAGTTAAATGACCTATTATACAAATTACCGCTTTGCTAAGGTTTACAGTTGATTTCGACGCCATATTGAGAGGACGTCACGAAACGAGTTCAAACAAAGATTTTCTCATTTTTTCGCCGCGCTCCGTGCTACAATCGGGTCATTATCACAACAAACATCAAGAACGGTGGTTTACTAGTAAGAATTCAAGATGGCGACGAAGAAAACAGCACAGCGCAACGAAAATTAAGGGCGAATTAAGGGCGATTTTTGCTGCTGCGTTGGACCGCACTGAAAACAACTCGATGTAAAAAGATGAGGATTTAGAATACCGCGCTGAAACTTGCTAGGTTTATTCACACACTGTTAAGGGAAAATGCATTAAATTCTCGGAATAAAGGGAACATTTTGGAATTTTTAGCGGCGACCTGAAGTTACACTATGATCCTCGGAGACCAAGGGGCAACTAGTCGGGACGATAGCATGTCCTTGGTGAAAGTTTTTCACCACGAACATTCTATCGTCCCGACTAGTTGCCCCTGGGTCTCCGAGGATGGAAGTTACAGGGCATTATAGAAAAAATTCCACCTCTATATCTGAGGAAAAAATTTCCGGGAACTGCCGGGAATTGATAGTTAACTGATGAACAATCTAAGTATAAGTCAGTTCCATTGTTTTTTTTTATTCCTAGCGATCGAGGTAAAGCCAAAAATATGGAATTATTGAATTTTTGAGCCTGCGATATAAATCGGAAATTGGCTCCTCAGATATCAATTTTCTGAAAGCTCAGCTCTCGCTTGATAGACCTGTGTAATTTTTATTTTGCAAAATTCTTTAAGGGTTAATCATGAGATCTAATACGTTAACTGAACAAACAGATTCTATCAAAACCCATATTGTTTCGACGCCGGCCGTACGAAAACAACTACCTACCTCTCTCGATTATTGAAATTGCCTTTCTGTTACCAATTTCTTTCAGACCGCTAAGCAAGTCTTGTAGTGGAATTTCTCGAGAGATGAGATCTTTTATCAAGGCCTTTGCTGGGCGGCTACCAGTCATTTGTATCTTGTTGATATCATGAGCTGAATAAGTGGAAGCAAATGTGTTACTTCCCATTAGTTCCTTCCAGTTCGTCAGGGTGGATATCTCCAAGGCGTGGGAGAGGTCGTCGATGGTCTCAATAGATAAGTATTTGACTTGAAACATTTCCATTTCCTGTTAAAATTAATAGATTCAATCAGAGTAACAATAAGTTAATAGTAATAACTTCCCTGAAGTCAACATCTCCTGTTTTTCTCGTTCAAGAAAGAACGAAAGACAACCTTTGCCAGAATAGAACCGAAAACAGAAATTATGATCAGCACTGAGATCAGTCCAAAAACCAACTCCGTCTTTCGATTACACGATAGGCAATGAGCTACATTGTGTCTGAGAAGTAATCATGATGGTGACTTCATTTCACCCTTTATCCGTGAACGTTAAACTGCTAAAAAGCCCATTCAGCGTTCAAAACGAAAGTGAAACATATGTTGACGCGATAGCTGATAAAAGCTTCGAACAATTTTACCTTTGTTTTACCACGCTTTCGCCAATATTTACAAAATTAATAATTATACTGACAAAAATAAAAATAATAAAATAAAACGGACCGGTACTGATTTGGTCAATCATGTTGTTAGAAATGAAACAAATAAAAAAATTGGACATGAAATTTGACACCAGCTGCTGGTAACCTGAGATCAGGCTCTATTTTCGTTTCGCTTTGAAAATAACATCCGGGGGGGCAAGGCGAATCGAAAATAGAGCCTGATACAAACCTTCTACGAAATGTCTTCCGCCCACTTTTTTGATTGATTGACATTTGCCGAATCAGCCAACCAAAACTACTTCCGTCGCTTGTTTTTCTAGTTTGCAAATTTTTCATACTTGGGAAAAATGCAGACTCGTTGTTTTGAAAAATAGCTTTTATCTTTTAATTAATTTTTTCAACTAAAAATAAAACGGTCAGCACAATCACATTTAACTTCTTGCGAGATTAAAGGAGATCTCGGAGGTTTTCGAAAAAGACGGCGACACGATGTTTTAGTTTTAATATCATAGGTGACGAATTACTCCTTAATTTTGGCGTGAAATTTCAGCGATAGTTTGTAATTTCACATGTGAAATTACAAAATTGCCATGGCAACCTTCCGTGCGTCTCAGTGTCAAAAATGGCGACGAAGTTTTGAAATGTCATGAATGAAGATGCCAGGGCATATAAAGACGCTTTAGAAAACCTGAACACACCAAAGAGAACATCAAGAAGGATTCTAACAGGTATTTTGTCGAAAATTCTAAGCTTGAGTCAAATTTAAGCTCTAAACGTTCTCGAGAGTGGAGTTTTCGATCGATACGATCCAGGATAAACATGTCAAAAATCCAAGATTGCCAACGTAATTCGTCACCCATGATATTAAAAGGTAATCAAATGGTATACTCGTGAAATTAGGGAATAATTTCACTTGCGTCTTGTCCAAATCCTAATAATTATATTATTTTATAAGGATTTGCACAAAGCGCGCGTGAATTTGTTCCCTAATTTCATTCGTCACCATTTGATTACACACACTAATCAAATGGTATACTCGTGAAATTAGGGAATAATTTCACTTGCGTC
Source organism: Porites evermanni (assembly GCA_942486025.1). Taxonomy (NCBI): domain Eukaryota; kingdom Metazoa; phylum Cnidaria; class Anthozoa; order Scleractinia; family Poritidae; genus Porites; species Porites evermanni. The sequence goes on along the minus strand of CALNXI010000910.1, from coordinate 111,989 downwards.
TTGTCCAAATCCCAATAATTATATTATTTTATAAGGATCTGGACCAAACGCGCGTGAAATTATTCCCTAGTTTCACTCGTCACCATTTGATTACACATACTTATATTTTGGCTGGGCGCGCTCGAATTAAAAAATACTGAAATATCTATTTGTCTGTTATCTTAATATTTTCCTCAGCCATTTTTCCCGATTTTTAGTACATAAAAATTTTTAAAAATCGTGGAGAAATATATCGCAAACTTTTTCAAAGGATATATAAATTATCTCAGAACAAACGAAACGAGTTCTCAGGTACATTTAATGTAGCTGATTTAGTCCCGTGCGTACACTTGCAATTTGCGAATTTACCAGAGAAACAAACGTCTAAAAATATATATATATATATTTTATAAATCCAGGTAAATATTAGCTGCCACTTTGAAAAAACGAACGGAAACTTCTAAAACTGCATGGTCAACTGACCTATAGACAAAACGAAAAACAACATTACAAAAAAACTTTGTAGCTCTCAGTTATTTTACTGCAGGTCGACCTGCGGGTCTAAAAACCAGCCAAACGAGCGAGGAAACCAGTTTTCCTGGTTCGTTTTTTACGAAAAGCGAAGGCAAACAACAAGTCTGTCACCTTAACACTAGCGCCACCAGCTTTTATGATAATGCCTACAAAAATTCCTTGAACAGCGATGCGATGTTTTTCGTTTAATACTTCACAGTTGGCGATTGAGGTTTCTTTCGCAATGAGCCTCCGCTTGCGTACCCCGTTCAGAAAAGTCATTCTCGGCTAAACTTTCAAATGAAACCACTTTTAAGATGGATAGTACTTTGTTCTGCACTCGTTTGTTGGTAAATGAAAAAGCACCTTGTTCAGGGGCGGATCGAGCATTTTTTTAAAGAGGGGGTGCACTCCCTTACCAAATCCAACACTGTTTTGAATGTATTTTTAAGCTATTTTTGAAAACTGTTTTTAACCTGTTTAGTGAAATAGGTTTTAAATAGGGTGAAAAGTGTATTTTTAATGTATTTTTCGACTGCTTTTAAAGGTGTTTTAACCTGTTTAAAACGCTATTAAAAAATAATTTTTAATGTATTTTTAAATTCGTTTAAAATATATAAAAAATTCCAGGGCTTTTGCAAGGCTCAAAAGAGGTCTAAAATAGTTTTTAAATATCTTATAAATCGGAATAAAAATAGGATAAAAACAGTTTCAGAAACATATTTTAATTTGCTATACTATTTTAAAACTATTTTTAATGGCAATTTTAAACGTATTTTGAAAAAAACAGGTTTAAAATAGGTCCA
>CALNXI010000910.1:79081-107655 GCA_942486025.1 Porites evermanni | reverse complement strand
GGGGGGAAATGGAAAAGGGAAATAAGAAAAGGAAGACTGGGGGGGGGGGAGCGGGGAAAGTCACAAAAAGTTATTGGGCGGAATACCCCCATGAAAAAAAAATTAAAGGTGGGGGTCGGGTAAAATTTCCCCTTATTTAGCCCTAAGCCCCCCCCCCCCCCCCCCCCCCCTCCCTGCGATAAATAAATTGTCCCGATCCGACAGTGGAAATCAACCCTTAAGCGGGTGTCCATAACGCGGGGTTCAACTGTGTAAGCACGAGAATAAGAAGCTTTATGCGGAGCTAGGTGAGAAAGGCCTTGATATATAGAAGTATAAACAGTAAGAAGAACGCAAGGTTTTGATATTCTTGTGTTGAAACTTATCAGTGCTTATATCAAGGCCATCCTCCTTAATACCGAATGCAATGCTTGCGTCGCCACTGAAGACCAGGCTTTTAAATAAAGCTAAAAGTTTTCATGCCTTACAGTGAGCAAAGTAGTAGACCATGATTGGTCACCACGTTCAGTACTTTATTTAACCCAATGATATTCATGGCGCTAAGTTAAATAACCTGTGATCGAGGATTGTATTCTTTTTTTTCTGATTTACAGAAAAAAATGTTCGTAGATGATCGCAGCCTAGCTTTAAAATATAATTATAAAAGCAGTCATGGTATATATAAATATTTAAAGGATGTTTTGATCGACTTGACTCGCTTCATGGGGCACGTTAGCCAATTTTGCTTTCATCCTAGCTTAGAGGTGAAAAATAATGTAACTACGGTTTAAAAAAAATAGAGAGAAAAAAATTCTTAAATTGTGACGTTGATTGTTCAAAAATCAAAGTCTCAAAGCCACGAGAAAAGAGCCGAATAAAAAAAATGCAAATAGTAGAGATTGAAGGGATCTATAAGGTCCTATTATTTCAAGCAATATTTGCTCTGGATGTAAATTAAAGGATGGAAAAAAATATGGTAAAAATTAAATGGTCATTATTAGTTATCTTATTAACAAAAGGTAAAAATTGTTGCAGTATTATTGATTAATTTAGAGTTATAAATAGTCATAGTCATAATGAGGACAATGACAGGAGTCGAAACAACCAGGATTAACATACGTCTGATGAAAACAAAAGTTTTTAAATCATCATTTTCAAGGATACGTACGATAGAGAAATATACTGTAATAAAAGGCACCAGCTGTCATTGCATGTTTCGTTAGTGATTGGTAGAGTCTGGGGTATCATTAAAATCTATCAGGAAGTGGCAGGAAGGTTTTGTATGTGGGTATACATACAATGATGTTAGGGAGCTTAAGCAACCACGACGGCGAGGGCAACGGCAACGGCAACGAAAACGTCACTTAAAAAGTGAATTCGCGCTTTTTCAATCTTCATCACTCTTATTTCATCCCCTTCAATTTGTAAGATGTTGACGAATTTTTCTGGAGTTTAATTCTAAAGACCTGTTTCTCAGGCCCTGTCCACACTAATGCCCTTTCAAAAGTATGTGTTTTCGTTGTCATGGAAATCGTATCGATCGATTCGCGTCTTCACTACCGCTTTGGTGTGTTTTCGACTGTCCACACTTACACGTTCGAAAACGGTAGAAGACCATAGAATGAAACGTTCTGACGTAAGTTGAACTCTATGCGCATGCTACGAACACACGCCCCTTCGATATTTTACAACCCACATGGTACATATGACGTCATCATTTGCTTTTTTATGCGTTTTCGATTGTCCACACTAATTTGATATTTATGCTCTTTCGTTTTGATCTACTTTCTAGAGTGAAAATGCTCTTTTTATTGGACGGGAGGCCTAAACGCTTCGAAATGTGTGCGTTTTCAAAAGAAAACGCATAAGTATGTAAGGAGCGTAAGTTAAATTAGTAAATTAACGAAAATCGTTGTCTTAAGTTCACGTTCTACATAAAACACAAAATTAGTCGTAGTCGTGCAGTGACGGCAAAGAAAAGTACAAAAAAGCGTGATGCACGTGCAAAGGTGTTGTTTTGCTTAATGAACCTATTACTACCTACTACTGCCATCGCCCTTGTTGTCGCTCAGCTTCCTAAGCAACCTTAAATATTGATATTAACTTACAAAATATCGTTTGCTGGCATCACCACGTTGATTAGTTGGAGCTTAAGCAACAACGACGGCGACGGCAACGAGAGCGGCAAAAAAGTAATAGGTTTATTAAGCAAAACAACACCTTTGCATGTACATCACGCTTTTTATACTTTTCTCTGTCGTCAGTGCACGGCTACGACGTGAAAATGCCTAATTTCACGTTTTATTGAGGACGTGAACACAAGACAACGGTTTTTCTTTTCTTTTGGGAACTTAGATACAGTCCTTTAGAATTTAACTCCTGAAAAAATCGCCATCAATTGGCAAATTGAAAGAGTTGGAATAATGGCGATGATGCATAAAGAATTCACTTTTTGCGTGACGTTTTCGCTGCCGTCGCCGTCGTCTTCGCTTAAGCTCTCTTTAAATGTTTGAAGCAGCGCGACTTCACTTTTTAAGTGACGTTTTCGTAGCCGTCTCTGTCGTTGTTGCTTAAGCTCTCTATGACACTAACAAAAACACGCAACATCCAGTTAAGTGTGCAAGAACTTACAAGTGCTATGAGAGACCTTATCCGTACCTGACAGATGAAAGTATTATCAACGTGATACTCCTACAAACGACCTACGCCAACAACGCAGTTTTTGCAAAATTGCAAACCAAATTGGTTGTAAGCCTGGCGATATTACGAAAAGCAATTTTATAGTGGAGCTCCTCGCCTAAGAAAATGTGATAATCTAACCATCCGATAAATTTTAGTAATCACGTGACCGTAAGCCCGTCTGCTGCCCGCCCTCCGTCCGCACCACAGGCATACCAATGTAAAATAACTCAATCAACAGGTATGACAACCCAAATGCAACTCAAGCTTATTTCAGGTTATTTTGGCGGGCCGCCCGCGTCTTGTGAAGCAGAGACAACTAAAGATCCAATGACGATGAAAACGGAAAGCGGAAATTGTTTCTGTATCCGTGTTATATGAAATATTAAGCGTGCACAAGAGAGGATAAAGGGGACAGAGAAGGCATCCACCATACACACCCTATTCCATAGGTAATTCGTCTCGAGTTATTTTTAAGACCACAGATCCCAAGGGGGAATAGACAACAGCCAATCACATTGCGCGAATGTGTTCCGCGTGGATGACCCACGCTCAGAGGCACGCGTCCTTCACGAATTGACGCAGAAAAACGATGGCGGAAGACGCGGAGAGCGATATTGCTATTCGTTTTGTCGACGAAAACGACTAAAGAGAGATTTCTACTAAAGCGGTGTCAGCGAAATGGAAATTAAAAAAGAATCGCCCTTCCTCTCTTGTATAGAGCTAACAGTACAGCAGGGAAATCCTTAACACACTGAATATTCTCTCAGGATCATTTATAGTTTACAGTTTGAAGAGAGCAATTTCTGGTTTGATATTTAGTCTTTTATTAGTCTTTTATTATTCAACAAAAATAACACTTGGCGTCCTACTTGCTTTATTGTACAAATGACCGGTTTCAATAGACCGGCGAAATTCCTCATTTTATTAAAGTACTGAGGTTACGACAACTTCGAGTTACACTGATTTCACGGATTGTCAAAGAGTCCAGCGATTACCTTTTCCCAGGTGAGCGCCGACTCATTTCGCTTCAATATTCAGAAATGCTCTCGATCTCTTTATGCGTTCATTGCCTTTCGCCCGAGATGTTTTGCACGGCGTTTATAGTCATGCGAAACCTCCACGAAACCTCCACGCAGCGCGCGAGGGTAACTTTATCCCGATTCTAAAAATAACTCGAGACGAATTACCTATGGAATAGGGTGTGTATGGGGGATACCTTCTCTGTCCCCTTTATCCTCTCTTGGCGTGCATTAATTGTCATCTCCACAAATATAGAATATTATATAAAGAAAGATAAATAAAAAGAAAAAAGAGAAAGTAGGCGACGGGCCAGCAAAGTTCAACGAGAAAAAGAGCTACAGAGAGATCCAGCGCGAGAGGAAAAGGCAAAGGAGACATTTTTTTAAACTGCAAAACGGTCGGTTTTTTTCTGAAAATCAGTAAAGAAAAGCTCCTCAGTCTCACTCTCCATTTTCAGCCTCGTTCCAGACCTTTTTTTGACTGCTCGCGCTTACTTGAATACGCAAAAATACGGACTGCTTTGCAGTCTAAAGTCCCGTGCAAACGGACGCAACATTGTTGGCCAACAACTCCCAACATCGTTGGATGTTACATGTTGCGTCCGTTTGCACACCCTGTTGCATGTTGTTGGATGTTGTTGCGTGTGTTTTGCGCACAGTTTGAAACCTGCCAAACTTTTCAGCCAACAACTCCCAACATTTCTTTTGTTCCGTGATCGCCGAAGCGTAGCACAACAATTTTTGATCCGTTTTCACAGCTCTTCCAACATTGTTGGGGCCACGCACGCTCATTACGCATGGATTACAAAGACTTATGGGTTGTATTATTCCCACGATGCACTGCAGGTCCCAGCCTTGTTGGGAGTTGTTGCATCCGTTTGCACACCACTGCCAACACGCACGCAACAACTCCCAACATTGTTGGCACAACAATGTTGGGAGTTGTTGCGCCCGTTTGCACGCATCCTAAAGCCCCGTGCAAACGGACGCAACATTGTTGGCCAACAACTCGCAACATTGTTGGATGTTACACGTTGCGTCCGTTTGCACAACATGTTGCATGTTGTTGGATGTTGTTGCGTGTTGTTGCGCGAAGTTTGAAACCGGTCAAACCTTTCAGCCAACAACCCCCAACATTTCTTTTGTTCCGTGATCGCCGAAGCGTAGCGCAACAATGTTGGATCCGTTTGCACAGCTCTTCCAACATTGTTGGGGCCACGCACGCGCATTACGCATGGATTACAAAGACTTATGGGTTGTATCCTTCCCACGATGTACTGCAGGTCCCAACATTGTTGGTAGTTGTTGCATCCGTTTGCACACCACTGCCAACACGCACGCAGTAACTCCCAACATTGTTGGCGCAACTATGTTGGGAGTTGTTGCGTCCGTTTGCACGCAGCCTAAAGCCGTGTGCAAACGGATGCAACACCGTGGACCAACAACTCTCAACATTGTTGGGAGTCATTGCGTCCGTTTGTACGTAGCTAGAAGTTTGACCGGTTTCAAACTTTGCGCAACAAAACGCAACAACATCCAACAACATGCAACAGGGTGTACAAACGGACGCAACATGTAACATCCAACAAAGTTGGGAGTTGTTGGCCAACGATGTTGCGTCCGTTTGCACGGGGCTTAACATTGTTTTTGTTGGAAGAACAACATGAAAATTTTGTAGCGGTGGTGAGAAAATGAGAAATGCTAGCGGCCACCAAGGTGAAAATGATCAGCGGCAGTGAAAAAAAAAGTGAACAAAAACACGTACGACATTCCCTCCAAAAAACGTGTAACTATGAGAACTAACTATAGGATTGTTGTTCACAAACGACAATGGAAATTTTTGTAAAAAATCCGTTTTTAATTATGTGTACGTAACTACATGTGAAATTTGTGATCATAGTGACTTAAGTCAAACTGTGAAATAGTATGTAACAATAGGTGCCAAACGGGTAAAGGTAAAAAAAAGAAACAATGAGTTGTATAAATACTGCGTATTTGTCTACCATCTACTTCAGAGCCGGTTAAGTAAAATCACTCTTAAAAAACCTATTTATGGATAAAAGTCACACAATAGACTAAACTATTCCACCATAAACTGTTATTCCTATCACTGACAATTGCCACTCTATTTTTAACATTTGTCTTTACACAAATTGTTGGGGCCACTAAAGATGAAATACTGTTTCACAGCCAGCGAGCCGTCGTAACGGATCAACGTAGTTTAACTTAATTTCCAAGCCAACTTGACACTTACGACACATACATATGATTGTCGTTCACGAACAAACGACGATGAAATTTTTGTTTAAAAACTATGCAGTTACAATTATTTTTACATAATTACATCTAGAATTTGTAATGATAAAAGGAAACCTACTCATAATTAAAAAAAATCATTCTAAAATTTTCTCTTGACAAACTTAAGTCTTACCTATTCCACTGTAAGCTACTATTCCTATGGAAATCTCAATTTCTGCTCTATTTTAAAACAATTATCGTTTTACATGGCGTATACATCCTTGGCTTGTGCTAAAAAGTATGAGAAGCAAGGCTAGGATATCTGAATTAATTAATACACTCAGGAGCCGATCGGCTCCTGATACACTTTAAAAATCTTGTTACCCATATTTATCGAACTTTACCATTTACCATACACTGAGTTAATCTGTATTAAAATATTGCAATTGAAAGCATAAAAGGTCACAATCGAGGTAAATCAAGAGAGAATGAACTCATTCTCTCTTGGGTAAATCTAATATAGAACTTATTTTAAAATGTTATCGTGATTTCAACATTGCAATCAGAAAATATGACCCACAACGGATCGAAATCCGGTCGATGAAACAGTGTCTTTCACAAATCATAACTATTGCTCTCCTGAACTATACGCCCTTTGGAACCCTTCAAGGAAACAAAGGCAAGGGAAAAAAAGGCTAACGGCCATTTCCATGTATCCCTGAAGTCCCAGGTCACAGGGTCGCTCCTTGTTGGCTCCTGATGTTTGTTCAGGATGACGTAATGTTTCAGCTTGTTCCCTACACTGCTCCGGAACAGCGTGGGACGACAACGGCATAGAGTGCTTTTGAAACAAAAAAGAAAAAAAAGTCAGTTGCACTCGTTTTAACAAAGAAATAACTATAGAGGAAAAATGTTAAATTGCCACAACAAATCTTAGTAAATAAGTAATTAATAAATTAATATACCATTGTTACTTTGTTTTAAAAATTTTAAATCTTGTCTCAATAATTACCGAAATTTGCGTTGCCATTGACCCCAACGTTAATAATACAAGAATTATAACCTGATCCCGGTTATATATCAGATTCAAAGATGTTCTTACATGTAAGACAGTCAGAATTGAGTGGCGTAAAAAGAAAACCAACATGAGTAATTTAGCAAATAACAACGGAAGCAGACAAACCATGCAGGTCATCAATGAACCAATTAGAAAGGTTGAGCAACGAGAACGGAGCTGATGAGTGGAATTTGCGATACCTCTTTTGACCATTTAAGGATCTTGAGTCTACGGACGTTCGCTTTTAACTGATTATCGTTGCTTTTTTCCGCAATTATTCTGTACGTTTTGCGCGTGCTCCGCCAGACGATCTAACTTTGCCTCCATTGTTTACGATCACAATTTCTTACTAACTTCATAGACCCTAACCCTACCTATAGGAACTATTTAAAACAATACACAAGGCATTATACTAAGCCAGAAAAATACCTAACTTAAAGAGCGAAGTCAAATTCTTATACAATGTACACTAATTCTAATATGGTCATGGCTTCACTGCGTTTTTATTTGGTGTTGTATTTTTTAATTTACTCGATCTCTCAAACTGCTTTGTCATGCATCAAAACTGCCTTGTGAAACAGACAACTTTTACAACACTAAACTAGACCACTAACAGCGATAGCTAAACTTACTCTTACAGGGGCGTAGCTAGCTTTTCGACTTGTTGTAGGCCTGGCTGACTTTCTTTTCCACATATCCTAAAAATTGCACCCCTGACTAGTACACACTGACCTCACCAACACTTTGAGTTCTTAAGCTTTGTAGCTCACCCCAACAACGCATAATTTATCAAAAATTTGTAGGCCCAGGTCTATGGGCTTGCTACGTCCCTGTCTTACATTCACCAGTAATGACATTGGCAGATAAAAGTCAAATGTTTCGGTTTGTTTCCGAAAACGGGAACAAGCCGAAACATTGGACGGACGTTCGCTTTTCATTGATTATCACTGCGTTTTTTCCCGCAATTATTCTGTACGTTTCTGCAGTTTTCGGCAGACGATCGAATTCTTTGCCCCCATTTTTTGTGATCACAATTTCTTACTAACCTCATAAACAAGAAATTTTCATAGTAATACACAAGGGATTATACTAAGCTGGAAAAATACCTAACTTAAAGATTGAAGTCAAATTTTTATACAATGTACGCTAGAGAAAAGTTGTTTGCTTACGATCATCCACAATTCTAAAATGGTCATGGCTTCACTGCAGTTTTATTTGGATTGTAATGAATTAATTTACTTGATCTCTCAAACTGCTTTGTCTTGCACCAAAACCTTGTGAATCGGGCAACTTCAGTTAAAACGCTAAACTGTATAACTAACAATGATAGCTAAACTTACTCTTACATTCACCAGTAATGTATATTGGCAGATAAAAGTCTAATGTTTCGGCTTGTTCCCGAAAATGGGAACAAGCCGAAACATTGGACTCGCATCGCCAGTCTTCATTGCTTCTCCAGCGTTCTGTTACAAGTACAGTAAAGAAGTAAATATAAGTTACTTTTAAAAATTAAGCAATCATACTCCACTTTCAAACAAATTTGATTGGTAACTGAGTCTCAGTGTTTAATATAAAGCAACACAAATGAAAGTGCTCTTAATTACTCTTGTGTACACAAACTAAACGGCCAAAACGCGAAGCAACTAATGGCTAATTTTAGATCATTAGTTATCTAATATCTATGGCATAGTTAGCGTTTATTTACATTACAAATTTATTAATAAATTCAGCAATATGTATATGATTCTGTTGTTTGGTATGTAGGGCCCAAGTGGTTAGACTGTTTAGGACTAAGTAGAGAAATAAATACCTCCTCTGGTTGACGGGTAATACAGATTGAAGAAAGAGGTTGTCCGCCAGAGTCCTGCATGTTAAATCCTTTACTTACTTTGTCTACAGGAATGAAACCAAATAAGGATTAAATGTGAATGAACAACATATGTTTAACAATTATTTGTTGATGTTTTGTGATATTCGGAGTAAAGTAGCCTGTGGTGCAGCTGGAAATAATCAGTTGCTCGAGGTTTTGTTGTGTTATCAACGAACAGGGGATATCGTGAAAAGTACACGCATGAGCAGCACGCTAGAGGAGACGTTCGGGCGTCCTCGCGCGGCTCGCTTCGCTCGCCGAACACTCCATATATACAACCACTTTCCCTCTCAGCAATTTATTTCAGCTTTACATTATTTGGCTTAACTCATATAATTTTGTTGAAGCGCTGCCCCGCTACTCTTTATTTCGAAAAAAAAAAGCCTTTTACCAAAATAAAAAATCAGTTTCTATCACTATCCGGAAGCAACCATTCCCGTATCGTTTCGACTTTTGCGATAACAACTACCTACCTCTCTCGATAATCGAAATTGCTTTTCTGTTTCCAATTTCTTTTAGACCGTTAAGCAAGACTTGAAGTGAAATTTCTCGGGAGACTAGATCTTGTATTAAAACCGTTGCCCGGTGGCTACCACTCATTCTGATCTTGTTGATATCATTTGCTGAATAAATGGAACCAAAGGTCTTACTTCTCATGAGTTCCTCCCAGTTCAGGGTGGGTTTCTCCAAGGAGTGCGTGAGGTTTTCGATCGTTTCATGGGATAAGTCCTTGACTTCACACTTTTCCATTTCCTGTTGAAATAAATAGATCCAAAAGTAACAACAACTTAATAGTAACAACACCAAAATAATTTGGGGTCACCATTTCCTCTTCTACTTCAAGGCCGAAAGAAAAATCAGCTTGCCAAACAGAATTAAACCACTGATTGGCAAATCCAGACACCAGCAACTTGGTCTTTTGATCACCCACTTTAGCTACTGAGATTGCACCTGAAAAGGAATCATTGTTTAGCGTAGACTAGTCCCTCTTTTTTCTTAATCTTTTGGGTGAAAAGCGCGAGACACGCAAATGATCACGCGCGTACGTCTGCGAACGCGTGCATTACTCTCACTAAATATAAAGAAAAAGAGAGACTGCTCGCAGACATACGTGGACGCTAAACTGCTAAACAGCCCTTTCAGCTGGTTTACCTCGGTGTAAGAACCAGTGAACTTTTTCTTGGTTTCGCACCTTTTGTTTTTCTTGGTTCTATTGTGTCGGACTTCTTAGCCTGCGAGCAAGCTTTCCTATTTGGGCAAGCGAAGTGAGCCTCGCTTCACTCGCCTAAATAGGAGAGCTTGCTCGCAGGCTTTGGACTTCTTTGTTCCCTTTGCTTTACGTCACCAGTGAGTTTAACAGGTTCTTACACTCAGGATAAGCCCTTTCAGCGTTCACAGTAAAAGCGAAACAGATATGTTGACGCGATAGCTGATGAAAGCTTCAACCAATTTAGTTTTATACATTTGCTTTACCACGCTTTCGCCAAAACTAAAAGAATAATAAAAATGAAATAAAAAGGGCCTGTACTAGATCAATCATGTTTTAAAAAAAGAAACAAATGATGATATGACATATAATAAAATAAAAGATGCTGGATAAAACCAAGGGAAAAGTACCTTAACCTTTCGTGCTTTTTTGCATATTATTTCATACATAGGGATTTCCCCCGCCGGGTTAACCCCTCTTTGGGTACAGTGTATGCAGAACAGATCAAGGATAAAAAATGAATGTTTTGATCATAAAACGTTTCAAGCAAATAACTAAATTTTTTCAACATGCTTCGTTTATTTCCAAGACCCTTAAAACATACCTGGCAAAAGAGATATGAGAAATCTGATCTGTTGATTCTTAGGCAGTTGCGTAACCCTATCGGTAAAAAACACACTGTAAATCCGAATTAAAAAACCCAGTAAAACCAGATGAGCGAGAATATCACACACCAATTTACAGCTTACCAGTATTTTCTCACTACAGTCATCAGCAAACGTAAACGCTTTTAAAAACTTTCAAAGACGCTGTAAATTCCCAGCCGAAAAAAGTCAAATGTTTCAGTAAGAACGATCGTCAACTACATACCGTAAGAGTGTGAAAACATAAAATTAAATCAGTATTCCTGTGAAAGATAAAACCAAAGTAAAATAAAATCGCTGAAACTGTTATACATGGTTTTGGAACCTTGTTAACCTAAAAGTTTTTCAAAATTCACTTTTGTTGTTTGTTACGTTTGAAATATTTAGGTATATTGGGTTGGCACAGAGCTGTGATTTTGTCATTCACTAGTAATTTCTCAATTTTCAGAGCAAATTGACATTATAATAAACAAAATGAACCGGACAGCCGCAACACAGCAGCCCCTTTAGTAGTAAACATTTCTTTTACTTCAAGGCCAAAAGACAAATTAGTTTGCTAGCTGAGATTGCACCTGAAAAGGAATCACTCTTTCAGTAGCGGCATTTATAGTTTGGTGTTGGCGTGAACGTTAAACTGTTAAACAGTCCTTTCAGCGTTCAAAGTGAAAGTGAAACAGATGTTGACGCGATAGTTGATGAAAGCTTCGACCAATATAGCCTCACATTTGTTTTACCACGCTACACGCACCAAAATTTCAAAAAAATAAATAAAAAAATGTCAATATTTAATAATAAAACAAAACGGACCAGGATTTGATCAATAATGTTGTTAAAAAATATGACATGAAATATAATAGCAGATGCTGGAAAAAACCGAGGGGAAAAAACCCTACCCGTTCGTACGTTTTTGCATATTATTTCATAAGGGGAATTCCCCTGGGGAAACCCCTCTTTTGGTATGCAGAACAGATCAAGGAAGTTAAATTTTTAATCAAAACGGATAAATCGAGAATGTTTTGAGCGTACGTTTCAAGCATATAAATAAACTTTTTCAGCACGCTGTGTATTTTTTCCAAGGCCTTAAAAACATACCTGGCAAAGGATCTATGAGAAATCTGATTCGGTGATTCTCTGGCGATTGCGTTGATACCCTATCGGTAAAAAATACACAGTAAATCTGAATTAAAAACCCAAAGATGAGCGACAATATTAAACGTCAATTTACAGCTTACCAGTATTTTCTCACTACAGTCCGTATCAGCAAATGCAAATGCTTTTTAAACACTTTTTACGACGTGGTAAATTACCCCAGCGATCGGTAAAGTGTAAAATAGGCATGACAAGAAATCAGTAGTCTTGTAAAAGATAAATCAATGTAGAATTATGTCGCTGAAACCCTTATACTATCACTCTAAACAATTTGGAATATTCATTTTCAGATATTAAAGTCAAAGCCACAATATAGTAAATTTCGTCGAACCCCGACAAAACTTTGCTTAGCTTTGCAGTTTTCGTTGTTCGATAATATAGCATATTAAGATTTGAGTCGAGAATTGCGAATCTAGCGCAGTTTACTGATTTAGTTTTCCGAAAGACAGTACACCTTTCGACCCGCAAATGAAACAAACAATCGCACTTCGCACTTACCTCAATGACTCGTTGAATAACCTCTTCTCGCTTCGGCTTCCTCTTTCTTCTCTTCAGAAGCGAGTTATATGCTTCTGGTTCAACCAAGGGGGTTTTTCCCTACCTTAATCCGCTGACGTATGTTGACGTATGTTGACGTATGTTGACGTATGTTGTTTGTACAGACCAGAGACACGCTGAGGCCACGTGCATGGCACATCATGCAGTGGCAGAGACTTCGTAATACTCTTTTGAAAAAATTTAGATTCGCCACTTTTCATTTAATCAGAAAAGTATCCTCCAAAAACTGTTTGGTACTAAGCATAAAGGTTTTAAAACAGTCTAATGTGACTGAAAGTCTTTTCTTAACTTTATTAAATTCTGAACTGTGACTTGTTTTGACTCTCTCTATGGTGATGGCATTGAGGGAGATAACAAAATATTTTGTAGAATGTCAGTGACGTTTTCGTTTCAGCACGTGCTTCTATTTTAAGGGCTAGACGTCAAAATCTGTTCGGGTCGGGATGCCTTAAATTCTAGTCCTGGTCCACTAAACTTTGGATGATGTCGTAATAGATTTAATTAAATTGAAAAGCTTCTTTCAGTTTTGAATTTAATATATTAAATGCAACATAGGCAAAAGTGTATGTGGGTGGTAGAACTGAAGGAAAGAGACTTGTTCACTAACAGAATTTGAACGGACTTGGTTTTGATTGCATTCTTATTTCAAGCATTTCGTATTTATATATGAGTACTGGGAAAACAATCATATCAATTAATGCATTCGGCACGAGGCAAAACACGTGATCTGTTTTGCCAGAAAAATGAAGAAAAATTGGCAAAATTCAATCTAAAAACATGTTGGCAACTTTGATAAACTTCTTACTAAGTCTATAATTACTCATTTTAGAGCACTTGTTTACGACTTCACTTCAGAACAACCTTTGTCTCTCAGACCCCAGTGGGTAAGTGGTTTATGGCGACTTGGACACTCTAGGCTAATTTACACCAAATCGATTATGTTTTTGGTGTCACACGCTGGAACGCACGTGGTTCTTGACTGCAGCTCAAATCCAAGATGGTGGACAGTCTGGCGGGTTTTGGCTCAGTACAAATTACTGACTGATACTTGTGGTCTCTTAGACAAAGAGGTTGTGTACAAATGTTTGAAACGGCGAAACTGAGACAAGAAGAGTTCTTAGTTAGTTAAAAGTGACTAAACAAAAAGAAATCTTCGGAACAGTTGCCATTGGGTCGAATTGTGTGTCATCAACATAAGAGATGACTATTAAATTTTTGAAAATGTTTGCGCGAGTATTATGCTTTGAGCAACTGAAGGCCTTGGCAAACATTTGGGAGAAACTGTCTACAACTAAGACAAAGGTGTAACATCACTCCAGCCGAATGGCGTGAGATATTATTAATCGTCTCTGTCGTCTCTACGGAAGCAGCAAACCTAAGCCATGTCTAGTCACCGCAAACGCTGTTGCTGGCCGGAAGAAGAAGAGCCGAGAATTCAAGCCCAATGCCCGTAATGAAGTTAACAGGGAGATGAAAAGAGACCATCTCCCATCAACCTGTCGCAAGTGTTCTTTTAGGATCAGTCACCCTGGAACAGCTAATGGACGCCATCCTATGCCTGGCAATCTGATCTGATCCACTCAGAGTTATATTATCTACGTTATTTTAAACCACGCACTCTCTGACGGCGGTTTTCTGCCTTGACACCCTCTCCATAACGTAACCTTAGAATTCCTAGTTTGAAATGGCGAGAATACTAGTCGAGTATAATACAGATATTATTGACGGCCTGTACCAAACCATACAGGGGCACCCAACGTCAATTTTCGGAAAATATCTGTTAGGAAGACGATTTGAGATCTACAATTTTCCCAACATTTGTTGTAAAATTTCTTGCTTGCCTGCCTCTCCTTGGATTTTCGAAAATCTAAAAAATGGTATAATTGCCCATTTTTAACGGATTTTTCCCCTAAAAAGGTCACCTAGAATTTTCGGGAGCCTTTGTTCTGGCTGAAATTTTCGAAAAGGTAAGTTTTGATCCCTATAATTTTCGAATCACTAGATTTTCAGCTAGGAAATCCGAACAGATGAAAAATTTTTAAGGGATAAAAATATGCCTGTATAGCACCGTTTAAATACTAACATACGTTTAACAATGCTATGTTTATGTGATTTTGAACTACATTCTCACTATTCTCGTTGGGTGCCCCTGATCATAGTTGAGAAAGGGACTGGTGTCCGCCGAGTGTCCACTCAAAAGTACCATGATATTGTGATATTGGAGGTTATGGATTTTATACAAACCAGTATGACCACTGAAGTTGTAAATATAGTGGTTTCCATCAGTACTAATTTCTCTGATTAGCTTAACCCTTTAAGCCGTAAGAGTGATAAGCATCAAATTTCTTCTTGTAATATCAGTGCTTTGTAAAACAGGGTGGTCATGAGAATTACGCACATGATCACGCAAGATGAATTTGCTTGATATTTTATCAACTTCTCCCCACTACTTCTGTAGGAAATGAATAGGGGCAACAATGAGGTTTCAAATGTTGATTTCAGGGTTTAAAGGGTTAATGTTCAACGTAGAAAGACTTTTGAAAAGTGTCCATTTTTTGACAACCTGTAAGAGTTTCCGGTGTAAAAGTCGTTAGCAGCATCTGCATAAGCTAATTCATCCTTTCCTACATCATAGTAGACGTGACATAATTCTTAATTCTTCTTAAGGCACCGAAAGACCTTTCACTCAGTCAAAGTGTTTGTGGCAGGCATAGCTAATATCAGTTGCAGAACTGTTGCAGTCTCACTGAATAAAGCACGTCCATTTGCTTTAAGAAGATCTATTATGGATGACACAGAGCTATGGAACGTTCTTGAGCATGCATTTTCAAAATAGTAAAATGCGTTTCAAGAAGTTCCTTGTTTGTATCCGATCATAAAAGCTGCAGGTTGATAATGGCTCACTTGAGAAATCGTCCCCTGAAACTTTCTTGAGAAGCCAGTTTTCGAGATTCGTATGGATTTTATACCCTGGTTGAATAATCTAGACTGGATCTCGTTCACTATAAAGTCCAAGGCTTCAAAATATATACATCTGTAATAGTTTTGTGCAGTTCTGGGGAAATGTGCGTCAGATTGTCCTGAATCAACAATGTGCTTCTCTAGCATTTTCTTCATTTGACGACATTAATTATGAAAGAAAATTAGGCGGATTAAGAGAAAACATCGAAAAGAAAGCTCTCCTTGAGACACATCGAACTGCTCCTCTGTAATATATCAAGCACGAGACGCAGTGTTTCATCACCAGATGAAACACCGAGAAGAGTGTAGAAAATACGACGCGCGCGAAGCAGAGTATTTTTGACGAACTTCGAGGAGTTTCATCTGGTGATGAAACACAGTGTCGAATGCTTGATATTTCTCCTCAAAAAAATGATTATAGAAGCAGAAATTAGAAATTAAATTCAAAAATGACCAGTATTTCATTTGATTTCCAATACTCATTAAACATTAATTTCCTTTGTTTTTCTTTATTTATGAATTATTGATGAGTTTGAGAACTACTATTCCTATATAGCTATTTCACATTTTCTGATCTATTTTTAATCTGTCTTCTAAGCGATCACCTTTTCATTCATTTCTTACTTTAAAAAGCTTAAGACGTGAGGCCAGGATATCTGAGCTCCTTTCCTAGCTGGTTACACATTAGTCGTTAGGGTACAGGGGCGGATCCAGGATTTTTCTTAGGAGGGGGTGCACCACTAACTGACCGATGACGTAAAAAATTTTAAAAGCAAATACGAAGAAGAGGGCTTTTGACTAGGAAATAACAATGTGAACTGCTGAGAATACATATCAAACGATACAGCAGATTTTGTATGTCTGTCAAGCGACTGCACAGTGTTAATTAGAAAGCGGCCGCAGGTCATCCCAGGGGGGGGGGGTGCGCACCCCCTGCACCCTCCCCCTGGATCCGCCCCTGTGTATGTCTGTCAAGCGACTGCACAGTGTTAATTAGAAAGCGGCCGCAGGTCATCCCAGGGGGGGGGGTGCGCACCCCCTGCACCCTCCCCCTGGATCCGCCCCTGGGGTACTCCTGTTAAAACACTTTAAAAGAACGCATAAAAGGTAACTATCGGTGTAAGTTTAACCCATAACTAATTTCAAAATCATGATGATTTTTAAATTAACACTTGTATTGACGTCTATTCCATAATATTGCCTCAAGTCACTGATATAAAATGTCGACAGAGCACTTTGCCATTGGCCTAAATATTACTATAATCTTTTGGGCGGCCGAACCATCCAAGGCAAGGGAAGAAATAGCTGAAGATCTTTCCTGTGTTTTCTTGGAGTCGATACGGATCGCACGGATGGTCTTCCTTGATTCCTGCTGATTCCTGAACAGGATATGTTTCGCCTTGTGTCTTAACTGAAGAGGCACATCTGGCATATGACAACGAAACCGAAGAGCCGTTCTGAAGCGAAAAAGAAAGAAAATAGAGAGATTAAGAGACACGTTTACGCCAAACAGCAAACGTGAATTTGTACCACGTGACCAGGATTTCTCCTTTATTGTCGTTTACTGTTTCTTACTTCTACTAAAAAATAAGCAGTTTCATGCCAGTTTTACCCATAAGAATTGTCCTGAACAGTTTTTATCTGCTTATTTTCTATTCTGAGAAATTCTCAACTTGAATCTGAAGTTTGCCGTTTGTCGTAAACGTGACTCTTAATCTTTCTCATAATCAACTAACCTCGCTTTAGCGACAAAGAAATTATTTAAGGCCCTGTTCGCAGTACGCAAGCCATTTCAGACCCTCTTTTTTAGTGCGAACGATTTTTTTCGCCTACCAATTTTCTCAAGTGTCACCAAACTTCAGAAATGCCGTCGAGAAAGTTTGGAGTCCCACCAATTTTTTGACAGTCGACAAAATCCTTTGTTCCTTGACAGCTATCCCTCGTCGAATCATCGTATTTCGCGCTAATGTGACCAATTAAAGTTCCTTTATTAATGGCGTTTTTGGTTACAAGATAAGTTAACCTTTGCGTGCGTCAGGTGCAAAAAAGAAAAATTGGTATAAACTACAACATTTTCAAACCTCATTTTTGCAAACGACAAACTCTATTTTTTTGTCGTTTTGCGAACAGGGCCTAAGTAATAGAAAAACGTTTTCCGTGTTTGCATAGCCTCATATAAACACGAGAGCGGATGGGAGAATTCGACACGGTTATGCAAAATCGAGACGAAGTCGAGGATTGCATAACGATCAAGAATTCTCCCAACCCCTCAAGGAGGGAGAATGGAGGATGTTCTTGTTTTGCGAAAAAGATGCTTTCCAAAATATGAATTTTTCTTGCTTAAATTGTCAGCTTGAGCAAAAAAAAAAAAATTACGCAGCATGTTTCTTACAATTTTTCGAGTGTCGGCCAACGAGGAAATGGGTAAATAAAGTAAACTTGTCGAGTTTTCAACTCAAAACTTTTTTCAAATTCCATCCTCGTCTCCAGAGCCCTTTGTTTCTTTTGGTCTCCGGTTGTCACTGTTCGGTTGCAAAGTAAGCCGAGTGGCTCTGGGAATGAGAATGTTCAAATTCGTTCTTGCGTGATTAATGCGCGAAAGCAAAACATCTTGACGTCAAGATCAAGAATTCTCCCAACCCCTCAAGGGGGTTGAGGAGGATGTTCTTGTTTTGCGAAAAAGATGCTTTCCAAAATATGGATTTTTCTTGCTTAAATTGTCAGCTTGAGCGAAAAAAAAAAAATTACGCAGCATGTTTCTTAAGATTTTCGAGTGTCGGCCAACGAGGAAATGGGTAAATAAAGTAAACTTGTCGAGTTTTCAACTCAAAACTTTTTTCAAATTCCATGCTCGTCTCCAGAGCTCTTTGTTTCTTTTGGTCTCCGGTTGTCACTGTTCGGTTGCAAAGTAAGCCGAGTGGCTCTGGGGATGAGAATGTTCAAATTCGTTCTTGCGTGATTAGTGCGCGAAAGCAAAACATCTTGACGTCACAACCATGTTAACATACTCTCATGCAAACACGACAGAGGGAGCGTACTATCTTTATTACTTTATAAAGGATGACTATTAAATTGTCGAAAGTGATTTTAATAAATAAGTAACTAAAAAATAGATAAAGTGACACGAACTAGTCTAACTAACAGATATTTAACTAATTGGTGAAGCCCCTTTTCTTTAAATTACAGAAATTTGGACCCTTCCTTTGTTTATAAATCTAAGGATTAACCAGTGCGTATATCAGATTCTGGCAAATATACTCTTAGCGATCAGAATTGACTGTCGCCAAAGCAAAACCAAAGTAGTTTGAATTGGCCAGTCACAATAAACGCAGACAAGTTACTAGGCATAGACAAAGGTGAACAACATGATGGAGTTGCTTTAAACCACTAAGGAAGAGGGAGCAATCCTCGAAACGTCTGGTATTTCGTACCATTTTCAACGCACATTTGGAAAAACTTTGTACAAATCAACAAGAGGGAGTTGATGAGTTCATTTGGGCCCCTGAGTTGATTTTTCTTTTTTGATCGTTACAGTCTGAGAGCGTTTACTTTTTCTTGATTTTTATAGCGGTTCCGTTTGAATTTGTGTACTTTTTTTGATAGAACATTTTATCTCGCTTTTTATCATGATCACTTTTTCTTGCTTACTTTACCTAAATGACTCATTCTTATAATGCAAAATGCTCTAAAATTTCATATTATCCAGATGACTAGTTAAAGTAGCCGTATCGATTCACTTTCGTTTACCCATAGCCTGAATACATGTAAATGCAGGCGTACTTTGAGGGGCTACTGTAGCCAAAGCTGCTTGTCTTAAGTTTGACTGAATTGCCGTAACCACCTTACTTAATTAGATAACAGAGATATTCGATAGGGAGGAGGAGGAAAAACAGCCCTTGGCGTTTGGGTTGCTCGCCTCTGGGCGCGCAGCAAGTCTCGTTTCGCGTTAACCGACTCTCTCCTCAGCCGTACGGAGCTACTCTGACATCAATGCAATGTTTGGTGATTGTGCACACGGTGAATAGGTATTCATCGACTTGACTGATACATCGCGTTTTTCTTTAAATTGTGATAATTGACTACTGCTAATTGACTATTACTTTCTCGATATGTCACCCATCACCATTATCATAAAGACCCTAAGTCGTAATATCATTTAAAATACAATAGGTTTTATCGGAACCTAAACTACAAACCGCTTCGCCAAACCACCATCGACCTCAACTTTGCACCGTTTCTCCTCCCCCCTTCCCCACTATCGACGTCTTGATTGACCAATAAAATATCGAGTACTATAGCTACTCCAGAAACATGAAAATACGTTCCCTATATTAATTCAAGTTCCTTGCCTAAAACTAGTCCATTTCTAAGCACAATGATAGCTAGACCTAAAGTTATATGATTAAAATATCGAAAAGTCGGCCCCTCCAAAATCATAAAAAAAAATACGTTTCTTATACTAAATCGCGAAAAATCACGTTCCATCCGCCTTATAAATTAAACCTAGTCCAGATCTAAGTATAATGATGGCTTGATCCATATTCACAGTGATTTATTGGCAGGAAAAGGTATTACGTTTCGCCTTGTGCCTGAAAACAGGCACAAGGCGAAACATATGACCGCATCGCCAGTCGTCAAAGCACTCCAGTGTACTACCACAAATACAGTTAGTTAGTTAGAAACCACCTTCAACGTGAGAATAACATATAGCTTGCAATTGCGAGTTTTAAGAGTAAAACTAAATTACTTATAACCACTTTTCACAAAAGAAAAGAGAAGTGTGACGTAACGAAAATTCAAATTTGTAAAATTTTGGGATAGAAAAGATTTAAAGAAATAAAGAACATGATGAAATATGTTCACTTTTCAAAAAATGAGCTAGCTTGTTCCAGGCTAGCTCAGGGATGGATGACGTGTAAGTGAAAGGGACGAGAAAACATGAGCGCGTGATCTGGAAAAAGGAGGCGGGAGTGGGAAAAAAGATCATTAAATGTTTCTGGGAAACTGATCACCTACCTCTCCCTTAAGCCAAAATTAACACTTATTTTTTACTTAGGGCAAAATGTTGGCGTAGGGGAGGAGTAGGTTGGCAGTTTCCCAGAAACGTATAATGAGCAAAGGAAGCCGCCCTTCCTCTTCTCAGTTTCCTGCCGTTTTGTTTTCGTGTTCACGCTTTCTCAATTCCGCTGACGCGACCTTCTTGGATCCTGGAACAGGATAAAAATGAGTTTGTTATAGCAAATTGGCGGGGAGATATAAGTACTCTGATTTCACAAATTTAGTTTTTGTGACGTCATCAATCCTCTTCTCTATTACACGCATGTACAGTCGCATGCACCAATTAATCATATCATACCATGACTTTATAATTTTAAGTGATAAATTATAAGCTATCCAATATCTATAGAGCATATTGAAAGTTTAATTATATTACAATTATATTACATAGTAATATTCATTTCATATGTTTCTGTTGTTTGGTACAACAAAACAGCTAAAGTGGGTAGACTGGCAGAATAGCAAATACCTCTTCTGGTTGCCGCGGTATGAAAAGTGAAGGAGGAGGTCTTCCACCAGAGTCTTGGGGGCTCAAGCTATTGCTCATCGTTTCTAGGAATGACATCAAAGAGGGTCTCCGATAAGGGTTTTGGCTTCATGATCTGGGAATTACCTTATTTGGTCGGAATTGAAGAGGTGGAGAAAGGGAACAGGGCTGCGGAATTCGGAAAGAGAACGAATATCCAGTAGGGATCCTGGTCGAGATTTAGGCTTGATTGCCAGTCACTGTTCAAAGCATAAGCCCGCACTCCTCAAAAGAACAGACTCTCTTCTCGGGGAGGGCAGGAAGAGCGGCGGAAATCAAGCCTAATTCAGTAATCGGGACCCAGTTGGAGACCCTCAGGAAGAGACCGCGCACCGACTGTAAGACTGTAAGTTAATATCTTTCCGTACGCGTTATAGACATAATTGGGGATTGGGAATTAATGTAGACACACGTTGATCACAACAAGATTTTGGAACAATACTTCAATTGCCAGTTGGTCCTTTACATGGCTGAATGAGGAAAAGAGCTCGGGTCTCAGCCTGTGAAAACTGATATAACCAATAAACCAAGCTGCCTTAAATTTGTAGAAAGAGCTGAGCTATCATTTCAGGTTTTTTTTTTCAGAAACTAAATTTATTTCAGCTACATTTTATATTCTTTTAGTTCTCTCATGGCACGTCGACATGTACTTCTTTTTTAGTGCCACAAGCGGGTTACTCGTTATTTTGAGAAAACACGGGACTTTAACCTTATGAAGAGATTCTATCAAAACCCGAAAACAAAACATTTCCATAGATATGTTTCAACCCATGCGATGTGGTCAACTTACCATTTTCAATGATCAAAATTGCCTCTTTGTTCTCTATTTCTCTTAGACCGCTCATCAGGTCTTCCAATGGTGTTTTTCGACATACGAGGTCTTGTATTAAAGCGACCGCCGGAGACACGCGGCCACTTTTCAGTCGTATTTTCTCGATGTCATCGGTTGAATAAATGGAGCGAAAGGTTTGACTTCGCATTAGGTCCTCCCAGGAGTTCAGGGTTGGTTTGTCCAAGGAGTGGGAGACGAAGTTAAGTGTCTTACCAGACAGGTCCCCAACTTCCATTTTTCTCATTTGCTGCATGTTTAAACTAAGAGGATGATCAAACATAGACCATAATGCGTCTTGTTTATCCCCCAAAAGTTTGCATAACCATGGTTTCTAATGTCTCCTGTGTATTACAGTCGTCCCAAGAGAAATTGAAGACAATGGTTATACAATTCTTTTGGGGGGGGGGGGGGGGGGCGGGTGAACAAGGTTCATTATGGCCTGGCCTATGTGAAGATGGTAATTTGGACTATTGCATTTAATATCCGTCCCCCCCAGAGCCCATTATTTACCAGTGTTCGATCAAAATTTTCAAAATGCAAACATATATTTTCACTTCGAAAACGAAATCGAAAGACGGATTTTGATAGACTGGAATTCTTCTGCGCTTTCACCTGTTTCACTGATTAAAGCATTCAGAAAAGAAATCCACTGTAGATTACGCAATCAGCAGTTCCACTATAGTAAACTGGAGCGCTAGAGCATTGAAGTGATCCGTAGGCTCGATTACTAGCTTCTTTTCTGGAAAAAAGCCTGCGCTTCTCCCCCGAGAGACCAGCGGAAATCGAGCTCAAGCGGGCCGTCGATCGCCGTCGATGGGATCATTCATACAGACCCTATCCCTTATTACCTTTTGTTATTTAGTGAGTTACAGGGGATGATCTGATCCGGTCCGATCCTGGTTTACTTGACGCCAACTTAACAAATTTCGATTCTACTCAAACTATCATAAACTGACGGTGGTACAAGCATATGCACCAACAAATGATGCGATGGATGAGGAAAAGGATGAATTCTACAACCAGCTGCAGAACACTGTTTCAAACTGCAAACAGAAATGATATGATTGTGGTGATGGGAGATTTGAATGCTAAGGTAGGCAACAACAATACTAATAGAGGGGAGGTTATGGGGAGCTTTGGCGTTGGTGTTGTGAATGACAATGGAGGGAGGTTATGTGACTTCTGTAGTGCAAATGGGTTCATCATAACTGGAACAATCTTCCCTCATAGCTGACCTGGAGGTCACCAGATGGGAGGACAGTAAACCAGATTGACCATGTTCTAGTGAATGGAAACATGAAAACATCTATATTAGACATCAGAGTGATGAGAGGAGCAGATGTATACAGTGACCATTACCTTGTGAAAACGAGGATAGCGATAAGACTTGATGATGATGATGACTTAACAAATTTCACATTGTCCTGAGAAATCGATTACCAATGGTCACCAATCAAAAATACAGGCCTTTAAGCATAGAATAGGTTGTATTTTTGTGCGTTCAAAAAGCGAAAACTACATCTAAATAAAATCTTCATTCAATACGCCGATTTCAGTAAAAAACAAAAAGTTGTATGGAAGTGAGGCATATTAGCCCTCGCGGCAAATTTGAAATAACTTACATGGCGGACGATCAAGTAACATTTGCCACGAGGGCTATTAAGCCTCACTTCTATGCAACTTCCGGTTTTTTCTGGAATCTGAGTATTCATTCAGTTTTTACTCTACCTTTCTCTACTTTGAATTTTTGATAAGGAGGGAGATTCTGCTCACAGGGTACCCAATGTACATGTACACTGTTAATCTGTTTCACCACGCTTTCTGCACGAGTTCATTAAAAAGGGTATTTTTGAAAAAAGTATTTGGCCAGCGATCTAATTTTATGGACATTTGTCCATAAAAAAATGCTATAAAACTTTGCTAAAAACATTTTAAGAAATTCAAAAAAAGTTAAAAACATGACGTTTCGATGTTCTTGGACGTCATTAGAGACCTTTAGATTCTAAGAAGAGTACGACTACGTGTCCCGGGGGGGACTCCCATATGAAAGGGGCGGGGATGCCCGTCGGAAAGTTTGAATTAAACCCCTTAAGGAGATCACTCTGGGCGTGGCCCAACCTTTATTTGTCCCCTAAAAGCAATTTTAAACTTTGATTACATGAATCGAGTAAATAAAACGAATTGAAAATACACAATTTTTTAATATTTCCTTGCCGGTGCAACCCTAAAAGAGACCTTTACGGGTAAATATAGTGGCGTTTTGCCCAAAACACCCTAAGCGAGACTAAAATCTGAAATTCACACCCCTAAGCGAGAATGTAGTGCTGGCGAAAACAAAATATAAAATGTTAGAAGTTTTATCATTTTGCGATCGGGAAAGCGTGTAACCTCCTTCACTAAAGATAACAATGCTAATTTTCCTAGTGAAAAATGGTAAAATGAAGCTTTCCGAGGTGTCTATATTTTGAGAAGACGCGAAAAAACTTCAAGTCAAATCTCGTACTCGTCCTCGTCCTCGCCCTCGTCTGATTTGATAACGACGTCCGAGAACATCGAAACGTCGTCATATTTTTAAATTTTTTTAAAATTTTCTTAAATGTTTAATCAAAGTCTCATCGCAGTCCCATAACCAAAACAACAAAAAAAAAAACAGGGAAAAAACCCAAGGGAAAGTACCTTTTACTCTGTGCCAGTTTGCATATTAATTAAAATTTACATAGTGCGAAGGGAATTTCCCGCGGAAATGTTTCCGCTTAGTAAGCAGAACAAGTCTAGGGATTTGTTGTTGTTAAAGGAGCTGCGTCACGAAATTTGACAAAATTCAAACAGTGAAAACAGCCACCACGCAGAATAAGAAATGAGAAAAACTTCTCAAGGTAAAAGTAGGTAAAAATAATCCAGCTATATAGTACAAAAGGAGGCGAGGATGGACAAACTTGAAGAGGATTGAAACGGAATGCTGGTGGTTTTTGAAAACTTGAAACCGAACCAGACAGCAGCAACCGATAGCCCCTTTAAAACGAAACAATGAATGCACGAAACTGTTTCACACCCCCCACCAAAAACTGAAAAACGAAAAAGACTATTGGCATCATATGAACTCACAGGTAATAGAATTTAGATTCGAGAAATACCGTCGCTTGCTTTACTTTGTACATGTCCAAACTTTCAATTTGAACTGAATTAATCTTGAATTCTTTCTTCTCTACCCTACAAATGTAAGGTAACTAACTTGAACTTAATTAAGCTAACTGTGGGATAAAAAGACACCCAAGTTAAGCACTCGTAAAGTACCAGCATCGAAAATGACAGATAAGCTAAAATTCGAAACAACCACTTCGAACATACCTTTTTCGGATCCTCCTTGGAGCTGTTCTTGTTCAATTATGTTGCAATTTCGTTGCAGCGACTTGCTAAAAGGTCCACGCAAAGGTACTTCCCCGACAGTGACGTATGTAGTTTGTAATAGACCAGCCTGAGTTACGACACGTGGAGGCCAAGTGCATTGTACTTGCACAGGCAGAGACCGAAATGCAATACGTTTTCCGGCTAAAGATCTTCATTTAAACACTGTAAAAAAGCCCTCAAGGCTCTTCGACAAGTGACTTATTAACAGGTTTTAAGTTAAAAAATCAAGGTGATAAAAATTCATTGACAGTCTTATGTTAAGTGTATTAATAACGGTAACTTGTTTTGACTCTCTAGCTCTCTCTCTATGGTAATGCAGGTTTGTTTTGGCAAAACAAAATATTTTGTCAGAATATTAATAATGTGGTCACGAGAGACTAATTTTATTTTAAGGACTGGACGTCATGTCATAGTCTGTTCTTTTGTGTAGATTTCTGATCCAATGTCTTTAATTATTATTATTATTATTCATCATTATTATTAAATTATGTGTTGTTACTAAATTTTGGTGCAAATGTCTTTGATAAGACTGATGTAGAGACAGGGAAATTGATCGCTACCCATTATAATTTTTTTTCCAGAGATAGTGTTTCATGTAGAGCTAACTCCCTTTAATTTAATTTAATTTAATTTATTCCATTTTCACTGCCGAAAAAGAAAACTTAGCTAAATTACACAAGAGAACAGTTAACTACATACTAGAAAAAAAAAAAATTGCAGTGGGGAAAGAATAGAAGGGAACATACGAACCATCCGAGCTAGTCCACCCAAAAACTACAACAGACACTTAAATAAAGAAAAAGAAAAAAGAGAACATTAAAATTATATCTTAAATGTAAAAACTATAATTACTAATATGTCGTATCCTAGATTAATCTAGTCAGAAAATAATTGTTACATCGATCACTACATCCAAGTGAAATGCGGGTGGTCGGGTCGAAGCTCTTCTTTTTATCACTGATTTATACATACTCAAATTTGGAAATATCATATTTATCTCATTGCATGGAATAAAACCCAATACGCGTGCTATAATCGGCAGGAAAATGAAAAAAAACTAACAAACAAAGTAGAGTGATCTCTAGAGTCAATCTTCACTTCCCGCTAAAAGAGAGGTTTACGGTCATCTCGCCACCAACGCAATCGCCACCAAGAAGTCTACTCGCCACCACATAATAACTCTGCAATAATTGACACAGTTTCTTTATACCTACGATTTTTACTACTTCATAAAAACCCAACTAAAAATCTGTCGATCGTAATTGATGAATGTAAGTTGGCACTAGACTCGCAAGTGCATTTCGGATTCCGCACGTACCAAGGGCCAAGGATGGCGATGCGCCGGCAGACGCTCTGAACCTTCTGCGAGTAGAGCGAACTATATAAATGGTTTAGACGAATGCGTTAGCCGGCTGTCACGCAGGCTATGCGGTCGCTCCCAGGCCCAGATTATGAAAGTAAGGTACATGTAAAGTCTCTTGACCCTTACCTCCTTAAATTTCATCGTAAAATTGTAAAAGTGAAGGAATTTTCTTTTACAGACTTGACCTTGTCCTTTCTTGGTGGCGATTAGCCTGTACACAGACGCTGTTTTATTTTTCTTTTCATTCTTTTCGAAAAACATCGGCGAACACTCCCCCCGTTGCGCTGGCGGTCAATAAATCCCCTGCGGTTTCTAATATTTTATCACCCCGGCTCGACAGACTTTGAGAATGATAGAGTACCTGTGAACAAGCTAAGTGGGCGATTTCCTTGGTGGCGAGATGACTTTGAGGGCCTCTTGCATTCTTGGACACTCTAGCCTATCAAATACAAAGAAGTGGAGGTTTTTGTTGTTACACGCTGGAAACACGTGGTTTAATTGCGGCTCAAATCCAAGATGGTGGACGGTCTGGCGAAGTTTACTATCCACCGATAATTGGTCTTAAAAAAAGAGTATAACTTTTTACTGAAATACCCAGCACTCACTGACAATGGTAAAAGGAAAAGGAAGCAAGAAGGGCAATAAAGCAGACAGAAGAGCGTCAACAACTGCCTTAAATGGAACAACTGTGGACGAAGATGTTAATTGTGGGGATGACAATGATCCACTTGACCCAGAAGACTTGGAGTATTTTCAGGATTCTGATAGAAGTTTTGCGTTCCTACAAAAAGTAGTAGCTGAGTAAGTTTGTGTCATAATTATATGAGCTCACCTTTGTTTCAAATCTGGTGCGTAAACTTCGATTTCCCAACGTGACGCGTGATTCTACAGGTTATTTTGCCTTTGTGGCGCATCATAAATGTGTCATAATTATTTTCACTACTCCTAGGGCAATATGTCTTACTTGTATTTAAGGAATGAACGCAGTCTTTATTATCTGCAGGCTTAGCAGAACATACAGCAGACCTTGTTATTTTACTTTGCAGTATATGCATGTGATACTTTTACGATCTGAGGTTGAAACGATGGCAAAGTTGGGGCCGGACGATCTTCGGGCCAGCGAGCAACGCGAACCATGCGAGCCATGGAAAAAACGAAGTTTTATGAGATTGCAAAATCATGAAAAATGTTTTCTGGTTAGCTCCCTTTAGGCACATGTATGGGAGGTTTTGCCGCTTGAAATATGCAGAATTGTGACCCTCTTTGGGAAAACGGACACTAACGCTTTTCCGTTTAAACGTGGAAACCGTTTACTATCCATTTAAATCCGTTTAATAGGTTCATGCAAGCGTTTAAACGGTTTGCTTATCCGTTTAAAAAAAGTTGCATCCATTTAACACTTTAACGAAAACGTTTAAACGGTTTGCTTATCCGTTTAAAAAAAATTGCATCCGTTTCATGCATTCGTGAAAACGTTTAAATGGTTTGCTCATCCGTTTAACACTCTAGGGAAAATGTTTAAACGGTTTGCTTATCTGTTTTTAAAAAGCATGGTCGCTCGATACTCGCCGATACGTGAACTGCCGAACAACCGTAAAGTATTTTTTACATATTTTTAGTTCTAACTTATCCTTGTTTTTAGAAGGCGAGTAATCGTCGTATCCTTGGAGAAACGGCTAAAAATTTAAATAAGTTAAAACGTATTGCATCGAGAGCCGATGAAGCCATTCGTTCACAGGAGAGTGCGGCGACCGTGGTTCCGTACTTGATCTTGTTTCGAATTTGGTGAAATCGAATAAAATCACGCTCTCTTGGTTCCCGTGCAACTTTGTGCTCACTTTCATGCAATCAAAAAAATCAAGAATCTGGAAGATGAAGAAGATAAATGCGCACATGATTGTGTTCTTTCCTCAGCGGGCAGGCGAAGACTGAACTTGAATGTGGTACGCTTTTATTGTCTGGCCCCGGCAGTCAAGGAAAATGAAAACTTGATGTATTGTATTAATCTTGGGGGGGGGGGGGG
>CALNXI010000910.1:54023-77877 GCA_942486025.1 Porites evermanni | reverse complement strand
GCTTTTCAGACGGTATTCCAGTTACATTTTACCAAGATACTTCAAGTTATTATGCTCCATGTTTACTATCCGTTTAGCGTTCTATAAGTAACTGTTTTTCCTGGAACGATCTTGCCGACTCATCCGTTTCAAACGTTTCCAGCTGTCCGTTTGTGGACTTAGGTCAACCGTTTAACGGTTTAAGCTATCCGTTTTGGGATTTTGGTCAACCGTTTAACGTTTCGAGCTAACCGTTTATATTTTTGGTCAACTGTTGAACGCTTCAAGCTATCCGTTTTTGGACTTTGGGCAACCGTTTAAATTTTTTGCTATCCGTTTAAAGAGTTATAGAAACCGTTTAAACGCTTGAGTTAACCGTTTACTATCCGTTTAGAACCGTTTTTCTTGACCGTTTAAGGGAAAAGCGTTAGTGTCTGTTTTCCCAAAGAGGGTCACAATTGTGCAGTCTTGGTCGACTTTCAGTGATTAGGGTGAAGTGCTCATTTTACTGACTAGGTTTAAGCACTCATTTTGCGGATTATGGTTAAGTGCTGTTTAGGTTAACTTATTTACAACTGTTATCTTTCCGTGTTACTATTCCTAGTTTTTTGCTAAGTTTTATTGCATAGCTCGCATGGCATGCTGGCTCACTGGCTCACACTGTGACCTAACTCGCAAAGTTGCTAGTGAATTAAAATAATATATAAAATGAATCATAATTTGAACTGCAGATGAAGATAAGAAATTGAACATGATCTCCACAGTAGAATTAACAACCTAAGTGCTTAAAAAAGAACCTGAAGAAATTCAGGTTTGACCGGGAATCAAAGCCTGGCCTTTGTGATGACCGGATGCCAGGCCCTATCCATTGAGCTAATCAAGCCAACTTGAGAGCAAGCCATTATGAGTTTGTAATATACCCGATGGTGGAAATAACATGAATTGAAATATATCGAATGAATCATAATAGATAAAGATATGAAAGTGAACATATCATTTGCAGTAGAATGAACAACCTATAAAAAAAGGCTGTTTAAAAAAAAGTACCTGAAAAAAATTAATTCCGGCATGACAGGGAATCAAACCCTGATTTTTTTGATGACTGGATGCAATGCTCTATCCATCGAGCTAGCGAATTAAATTAAAGCATTAAATTGAAATATTACTAAATTTTTATGAATCATTTTGAACTGCAGATAAAGATATAAAAGTGAGATGATTGATTGATTGATGATTGGTGATTGATTGATGAGACCTACTGTCCAGTTTCCAGACCAAAAGGTTTGGGTTGAGAAAGGTCACTATCTCAGCCTACTGCCTGACTGATCTGTTTAAAAACAAATTTGACATAACTGACCTGTGTCTTTATTGAATTCCACACCCCAGTGAAAACTTGGATGTTTTGAAGTGGTTACGTTCTTGTGTGACTGCATGAAAGTGCTGATTGTTGGTGTGAAATTGCTGTAAAGCATACACTGTACATGTATGTGTGAATGGTTAGTTTTCATTCCTCAAGAAATGAAGTGATTTTATTGTACTAAGAAGTTCATGCATTAGCGGAGGAATCTATCTAGTGCGAGATTCTTGTACTGTAACTTGTCATGAGATTAGGAGGTATTCTTGGTCCCACTTAAGCCTAATGTGGCAAGACTTAGGTGCAAATATGCCTTTTTATAACATGTAAATGTTTTCCTTTCAGTGTGCCAGGTAGCGGAAAGAAACGTAAAAGAAAGAAGATAGGACAAGAAGAAGAGGCTGATTACGAGAAGAGACCAAGAACAATACAAACTGGGGAAGAACGCAATGAAAGAGTTCTACTGCCTATCAAGAGTAAAGACAGCATTATACCAAGAACAGAAAAGATACCTATCATAGGTGTGTACGTTTACATGTATTTATTTGCATGTATACTTTTGTATATGTTTTGTGCTTCAATATTTTAATCCTTGCTTTATGAATTTTATTTTTCTTTCTCTGAAACTGATCATTATCTTACATTACCATACCCAAAAACAAAGGAAAAAGATTTAAGCCACCAATTAGTTGTGAATTTTTTTTAGTATTTCCTTTAAAAAACAAACAATATTCCCTTGCCAAAAATGTTGTTGTTCACACTATATATGTAGCATACATCCTGAGACATTGCAATGAAAACAGAACATTATTTTTGTTCTATAGTGTTCATTTTGGTGTTTTATTCTGGAATAATAATTATTCAGAATGCATTTCTGTTGAAACATAAGGACAATCAAATACCTGATAATTATACACATGCAGTCTGTGATCATCTTTCTCAGTAAATCCAACATTTCAGATATTTCCTATTTTTTCTTCCAGATCTTCAGGAACACACTGAACAGACAGAACCTGTAGATCTTCTACCTGAAACAATTCACCAGAGTACAGAGTCCCCCACACTTCCCTCCACATTAAGTATGGTGGAACTCTTCAACAAGAGGAGACAGAAATTAATGCAAAGAAAGCTTCGGATCGCTGAACTGTCAAATAGCATTTTGGAAAACCCACAGGAATGTGTAAGTAAAGAGGCAAAGTGTTATTCCCATTATGCCCGTTACTGTCTCATGAATTATTGAGAAGTTTCTGCCCAGATATAGTTACAATCTCACAGTTGCTAGTGAGTATAAGTGCAGTGTACTTATCTCCTGGGTAAAATAAACTTTTGACTTTTTTTCCTTTGCTAGGGTTGCTTTGAATAGCCTTTTTTCCAGGTAAAGCTCAGTTTCTGAAATCACTTGGATTGTGGTGCATTAAAGGAACTGCATAATGAAGTACTCTGGGCAAGGATTCATTTGTTCCTTTGATGCACTATTATCTGAGTGATTCCAGATCACTGACGCTGATCCTGATCATTTCAAGGGAAAGTGCCTTAAGTAAATGAAACTCAGAAGTTCTTTGCACATTAATTTTATTTATGTTTATGTGGCACAGAACCCAAAAAATGGCAAATAGCAATTTTACCAGAAAACTGCCTCTTTCTAAATAAGTACTCCTTTTTTTCTTATTTTCCTAAATTTGCACTCCTGTGTCAGCTTGTTTAGTATTTATTAAAATTTTTCAGTGCATGTGCATGTACATGTACATGCATGAGTGCCCCGGTATCTAACCTAGCTCTTTAATGAAGCCTTCAAGCCCTACAGTGTTATGCCCTCATATCTGTTCTCCATGCTTTTCCTTAAAGAATTACATGAGGGAATTTGGTAAAAAATCAAAGTATTTTCTGTTTTGGAATTATTATTACTTTTTTTATAACCCTTTTTCTTGATACTATATATGGATATTGATAGGAGAAAAATAATGCTGGTCACACCCTGTTGGGTAGGTGCCAGAAAGTCCTATTCACATGTTAATTTATTGTTGTTGGTTATTCCCTTGCAAGGTGTCTGAGTTGCAAGAGCTGTGTAAGTTGTGTGATGAGAGGGATACAGATGTTAGAATTACCACTAAGAAGCTGGCCATGGTATCCCTTTTGACGGTTTTCAAGGATATTGTACCAGGGTGGGTTTGCTGCAACTCGGCCTGTTGCTTTACTTTCTATTCTTAGGCTGCATGTACGTTCATACATGTACAACTGTACCACAAGGATGTTGCGAAGATTTTAATTTGCTGGGTAATATTACAACGAGTAGGCAGGGAATAAAACAGCTACAATGTAGGGATTTCTGTTGTTTCTATTTTCTTCTATTTTCCTATGAAAGTAGCTGGGGGCCACATTCATACGTGTAGTAGCTAGGGGAAATCCCTGGCCCCAACCTCTTAATGACAGCCCTGATGTCAGATAGTTCTTGCACCAACATGAAAACCTTACCAAGTAAGGCCTCTGTTCACACATAAGAACATGCAGTTTGGCACAATTTTTTGTGACAGAGTGAAACTACACCGCACTGATCTCAAAAGAGGTACGTCACATAAATAATTTATAGCGTAGGTATTAATGCCACACTTTGGTGCAGTGTCAACAGGTATTGAGACCGTAGTGGAAGTGAATAAGTAGGAATAAGGAATGGAATCCACTGACCCGGAAGTAAATATTCAGGAGTAAGGACTGAGATTTAGCTCCCCAGATCCTCTTAACCAACTTCTCCTGTATGATGTTCGATGGGTATGAATGATTTGTTCCAGTTCTGTGCAGTTGTAATTCACACTATATATACCATCTAGATAGCTTCTCATGTAGGCACAAAGTGATATCTGGTATACTATAATGTGTGGATGTTTCTGTATTTATTTGGTTAGTCATCACTAATAAGAAGTTGTCATTTTCTTGCTCAGAAGATAAGCCCTCAAGTACAGTACATGTAGCAATGAGTTATAAAAAACTGAAAAAGGTTGTTTGTGGGCAGTGCTAATGTGTTAACATTTCATACCCAGAGATCAGGCCCCAGTTGTTTGAAAGGTGGATAACGCTATCCACCGGATTGCTATCCAGTAGTTAGTGCAATAAAAAAATATTGGTTTCCTTAATACTTATCCAGTAGATAGCGAGTTATCCGATGGAAAGTGCTATGCAACTTTTGAACAATCCCGGCTAGAGGCTTTGAAAAAGTACAAGAAGACAAAGGTGTATGGCTAATACATGTATCTTCTGCTTTCATATTTCAGGTATCCAATTCGGAGACTTACAGAAAAAGAGCAAGGTGTAAAAGTGAGTGTCTCTTCATTGATACTGTATACAAACATTCCAAATACTGCACTGTGCATGAGAAATGGGCAACCTTTATCTCGAAGAAGTGCACACAGATGTTTACTTATTAACTCATCAAATTGAAAATGTATCTGAAATTAATGCAATATTCAACTTTTCCTTTTGCTGTAATTTTCTTTTCTTTATATAAAATGTACATGTTCCTGTGCTAACTTCCTGTAAGCCAGTTTCACTTTATGTCTGTAGACATGACTTGTATTTCTGATAAATTTTCTTTTGGAAATTGTGCATGCAAATGGCACCATCAAAAAGTCATATTTTCCACTGTGTACACTCTCAGAGACGCTAGCTACCCATCTCAAGAAATGAGCGATGAGTTATTACAAAAATACTTATGCAGTGTACATGTATACAGTCATGGCGAAGAACTGCACCCTTGGGTTGTCTAAGACATCTACACATTTTTAATATGTGGTTACTGGTAGAATAATTTTCCCACTTTTTTCCCATTCAGTTATCTAAAGAAGTTAAAAAACTGAGAGACTTTGAAGAAGGATTGCTAAAACACTATCAAGAATACTTGCAAATCTTGGAAACTACTGTTGAGGGTAAGTACTGGCTATTTTTATTTGTTGTTGGGTTTTCCTTCAAAGTGAACCATTTTTCTTTGTGAAATAAATTGATGCGTTGTTGAAAATCAGTGTTTCACTTTGTATGTAACAGTGTGATAATATTTTGCAGTAACTGTTTCAGTTAATAATTATTTTATTTGATATGATTTTTATGACAATTGCCATTTTATTCTGCTTATTTATTCCTTCAATTCATTCTTAAGATAATACATAGATTCTTAAAAGCAGCAATTGTTTAACATAATAAGAGTGACCATTCTTGCTTCCTTTTCTTAAAATAATTATACTTTAAACTTTATTTCCAACAATTTGTCTCTGATTATTTATCACAGAAATATTTTTCTTAATTTTTTATTCTAACCGTCTTGTTGTTGTTGGAGAAATACAAAATACTCGCTCCTTAAAAAAAAGTGGTCTATTTAAAGTTCATGTTTCCTAATTTGTACATAATTATTTCAGATTACTCCAAGAATCAAAAGGCAACCTCATCTAATGGTGTACTACAGAAAAATGCTGCATCTGAGGTGCAGTAATGCCACATTAAATATTTTGTAATGGCTATAATGTGTGGATGTAGTTCCAGTTTGCAAGGACCACATCTTAAGGGGTGGGGTAGGGTTGTGAGCAAAGGAACCAAATCCCCCCCCCCCCCCCCCCCCTTTAAGGGGTACATAAAAAAAAAGCCTCATTTGAGGGGGAGTAAAGCCACATTTAAAATTTTTTAAAGGGTATAATGGTGGGGAGTAGTTCCAATTTTCCAGGGCCCAAATTTTAGGGGGGGGGGAGGGGTGTGGGCAAAAGAACCAAAACCCCCCCCCCCCCCCACCACCTTCCTCCTTTTTGTATCCCCGCACTATGACTCGTTCCACTCTCCACTACCTAAACGCCTACAATAAGCTGAATAATACAAACACCGTTGAGGCTGTTTTACGGGGTAAGTCTAAGTCAGGGTAAGTTATTTTGAGCAGTACAGGTAGCCACAGTAATTTACTCTCCCATCGCATTTAAGAACAGATTTTTTTCTCCGGATACAGGCTTACCCTGTTAAGATACATCTCTTTAAAGTCTTTTTTGTTAAATGGTCTTATTCAATTCTCCCCTCCCCCCTCCAAAAAATAAATAAATAAATAAAATAAATAAATAAATAACATTTCCTTTTGTCATTTTTTTAAAAAGTTAATGAAAAGTTACTACGCAAAAGTTCGGCCGGAGAAGTTTCATTTGAATGCCGGGTGACATAAGATCTTGCCGTAATAAAATATAACTCCTTAGTTAGGGTGGCATAAAATCTTGTCTTAATTTCTCCATGAGTGAGGGAGTTAACTTGAAACTGGAGAAGTGGACCAAAATTAATGATACATGAACAAAGCGTATTTTCGGTAACACTGACAATGCATCTTGAATGTCGTTTTAGAGTGTGATGCTTGTAGCAGTGCAGTGTATGTGTGATCTACTGACATCTCTGCCCCATTTCAACTTCCACACAAACTTGGTGGCTGTGCTTGTACCACGAATGAACGATAAATCCCTGGATGGTCAGGTCAGACAAAGGACGGAAAGCGGTCGTTTCGCCCACGCGTCGTTTCTCTAACGTCCCGGTCGCGAACGTCTTGAGTCGTTTCGCGTACTATCGAAACGACAGCTTCACATACAAAAACCTCATTTTTTCAGCCATGACACGAAAAACGTCTGATACACACGTGTTACTGTGCACATCGTTCTTTAAGCCGTTAATCAGGCGAAAGAAGTTGGGGAACTTACTTAGCGTGGTAGCGAAACTACTTAGGCGGCGAACAGGACGATAACGAAACGACCGCAAATCCAAAGGACAAGCCTTTTTATGAAATTAGAACTTGTAGTAGCTATCTTTTATGCGATTTTGTTTTTTCCTGAGCGATCTGAATGTTTTTGCAAATCTTTGTCATTTCAGGTTTCAAAGTTGTGTTACAATGCCTTTGTCACTTTGTTCAAACAAGATTCCGTTGGTAGTGTTTCTCTTGAGGTAAATTGCTCGTCACTACCAGCTCACATTTTACACAAAAAAAATTTCATTAGCCAGTCCTTCGGAGTTGATTTTTATTTCTTCATTATCGTCTGTGTTCAAGATCACAACGGATATTTTGTCACACTAAACGCTTAGGCTATCTTCACACTATACCGGATGGCTTTGGCAGGCACGAAAACAATAGGGAGTTTAAGATGCCCCTACGGCGACGGCAGCAAGAACGTCAAAAAGCAATTGGTTAAGATTAGCAAAACAACAACTCTGCACATGCATCACGCTTTTTTGTACATTTCTTTGCCGTCACTGCACGACTACGACGTGAATTGCCTAATTTCACGTTTTATCGACAACGTGAACATACGACGACGAATCTCTTACTTTGTACACCTGGATATTTTTCTTAAGAATTCAACTCTGGGAGAGTTCGCTTACATAAAACATAGTGACCGTGGTATCTTAAACTCCCTAATACTGGATGGGGCTCCTGTTCACACTTAAGAACGGTGATTTTGGCGCGATTTCTGTAGCGGAGCGAAGCTGAGCCGCGCCGATCTTGAAAGTGGAACGTCATATATCGGATGGGTTCCTTGCCACCTATTGGTGTAATGTGAACGGGTATTCGGACCGTGGCGGAAGTGAGTAAGTAAGGGCGATGACTACAATCCACTGAGACGGAAGTAAATATTCAGGAGTGAGTACTGGGATTTAGTTCACCAAACCCTCTCGGCCAACCGTTCCAGCGCGATGTTCGATGTGTGTGATCATGAACGACGTGTTCCAGTTTCGTGCCTGTTGCTGTTCATACTATACCTGTCTAAACGAAAAGCTATCCGTTAAAAGGTGAACATAGCCTCAGAATAAACATAAAAAGTCAATTTCTTCCCTCCTAAAAACTTATTGGCAGTAATTAAATACCATTAAGTAAGAGGGCTTAACCAGTCCCCACCATACTACTCATGATCTGTTCGTTTCAGAGTAAGCTGTATCTATGTTGTTTCTCCGGCGCTTGATACCATTGCTTTTCGATTTCAATTTTCGGGACGATATTTTATGCCGGAAAGCTTTTGCGATGAGGCGATTGTGAAATTTATATATTTTGTACCGAATCGGTTTTGGACCGTTTTGTGTCGTGGCTATTCGTACTTTACCGGATCAATTTCTTGCCAGTGTAAAAATTGATCATTGTCAGAACATAGGCCCCGTTGCCAAACTTGCTTATATTTTAATTTTGCCGTGGAAACAGTTTTGCCGACTGTCTAGCCTGAGGGAAGGTTTCTTTTTTAGAAGAGAGGGAAAAAGGAAAATATATACAAGGGGGAAGGAAGACCAAGGCTTCCGACTGTTAGCCCCACCCTGTCCCCACTAGGCTGTCAAACAACCTGGTCACTATTGATTATAGCTGTAAAAGAACACGTAAAGGAATTTTATCAACGTCTATAATATGGAGACAATCATCACTAACGTCTCGATGACTCTTGAACAACAAGGAATACTCACTTTATTTATTGGCCTCTAGCAGGCTTTTATTTTCAGACAATATGCAATTTTCTTTGCTTGTATTGATTTCTTGTTTTTATCTTGCTAGACCGTGAGAGTCATCAGTAAGTTTGTGAAAAGTAAAGGATTCAGAGTACAGCCCTGTGTTAGTATATTTCAGTGCTCCGTACATGAACTTGTATATTAGTGGTTCTCAAGAAAACAGTAATGGAAGATGCTATAGGCAAATCTTTCTTTACATTTTTTGCATAATTAACAAATGCTTATCATTATCTGATTGCGGAAGCTAATGAAATAAAAAGTCTTATTATTGAAAAAGCATAACAATTTCAGTCATCTCTGAAAATTTGAGCCCAATATACCGAATAGTTTCGGAGAAATTCTCTTTGAAAAACCTCAAACCTTACAAATAATGAATGAGCTCATTAACGTTTTTGCCACCCATCAATTTCGCAGGTTGTGATTGCTGCTAGTTCCATTGTTATTGATTCCAAAGAGCTGAAACTTACTAATTTGTATACAGCTAAATCAAAAAAGGTTGCTTTGGTAATTTTTCATTGAACATATGGAACAATGCAATGATTTACTTGAGTGATCACGAAGCAATAGCTTTCCAATGCGCAATTCCCAATGCCCAATGCAACCTTTATTGAATCAGCTGTATACGGCGACGTCCTTTATGGGATGACCCGTATGCTAATGAGCAAAAATGTCACAACAATGACGTCAGCAAGGATTCGCATCAGGTCTAAGCCCCTGTCCACACGTATCCGGATATATTTTCAAAAAAGAGAGAACTTGTCTAGGGAGCTCTTGGGGGTGGGGGAGAAGCTCCCCAGTGCTCCGCGGAGAGACTTTCATTTTCATGTCTTTCATTTTACTAATTTTTGCTGCAGGTTTTGGAAACATTTCTTTACTTGCGGATAAACCAGCTCGATATCCAATCACTGAAACAGAACAACGAGAAGAAAACTGCAGTAGAACTGAAAATTGAGAAAAATAAAAACAGAATGGAAAAGAAGTTGAAAGGAAAGATGTCCAAAAAAGAGAAAAAGGTATGCCAGCCTACACTGTACTGTATTAGCAATATTTAGCAGAAGAGTGGGATTGCCGCTTTTTTGAACTTGATATAAATAATGGTCTTCAATTACAGATGTACATGTAGAGTGTAGAAGTTTCCCTTTTAAACGGAGCTTAGGTCCACGAGCCAGTTCACAAAATAGACGTTGTTTCAGCGGTCTTTTATCTTCCGTTTATTAGAAGCCTTTGAATGAACTCACAGTTCGTGTTTTGTTAAGTTTAACATTAATGTTTTTAAATCGTCTGCTTGT
Organism: Porites evermanni; assembly: GCA_942486025.1. Taxonomy (NCBI): domain Eukaryota; kingdom Metazoa; phylum Cnidaria; class Anthozoa; order Scleractinia; family Poritidae; genus Porites; species Porites evermanni. Next base: position 67,770 of record CALNXI010000910.1, on the reverse strand, counting down.
TTATTTAATTTAATATCATGGGTGCCAAATTACTCGTTTATTTTTTGCGCGAAATTTCAGCGTTTATTTATAATTTCCCATGTGAAATTACAAAATTGCTATGCTATTGTTACGAATGTCTCAGTGCCAGGATGGCGTAAAGGTTGAAAAACGCTGTGAATGAAGAAGTCAGGGCATTGAGAGTCGCTTCAGAAAACCTAAACTCACAAAAGAGCCGGTACTTTGTCGAAAAATTAAGAAAATTATAAACTTAAGCCAAAATTGAAGCTCTAAACTTTTCAGTGTATGGAGTTGAAAACCTACAATTGTGAGCCTAATTTGTCACCCAAGATATACCACATTAACACGATTTGTGGTCTTCAGAGAAAAAGAGAGATGAAAAAACTGGAAAAAGAACTTCAGGAAACTGAAGCTGTGGAAAGCCAACAGAAGAGGGCAAAACTGGTGAGTGCTGGTCATTATTTTTTTTTTTCCTTTAAGAACATACAAATTCTCCATAGTGATCTCCATACTTTTCCTTAAAGAATTAGTTGAGAGAATTCGATAGAAAAGGAAACAAATTTCCCCTTAGGTGATCATTTTATTAATTCTCCAAGTCTTTTCTCTTGACTATGTATTGATATCGTGAGGAGAAAATTGAAGTTGGTAACTCCTTGGGACGAGAGCGACGGCAGCAAATACGCCACTCAACAAGGCAATTCGCGCTGTTTCGAACTCCATCTCTGTAATTCCATCTCGTGTATTTTGCGTGAAGAAAAGCTTTTTATGGAGTGTAGTTCTCAAGGTTTGCGGAAAAAAAAAGAAAGAGAATATCGTCATCTGGCGTTTTTACGTCCTCCATAAAAAGTGAAATTTGAAGTTTCACATCATACTCGTGCAGGAACGACAACGAAATACACACAAGGGCCCTTGTTTGATCTACTATAAAGCTACTGCTTCAATGATGTACCCGTTGTTGCCGCCGTTCTGGTTGCCAAAGGTCCCTAGCATTTTTACTTGACTGTATACGTGTATCATGAATATCTCAACACCACTTTTGAGACATTTTACTCGAATTCTTAATGTGTTCTGATAGCAACTTCCTTGATTTCGTTCATTTCATTGGAATCTTTGGGTATTTCTCTATCTGTAGGTAGTGTATTTTCTATTTTCGAAATCTTCATAATGCACTATGTTTGTCTCCGAAAAATTTGGCAAAAACTGTTGTTTTCAAATGCTGTTGGAAGGATTGCGTGTTCCCAGGATCATTTGAAAACAATGGGTTATGTTAAAACTTAGTTCGGGAAAAAAAAAGAGTACAGTACAGGGTTTTAGAAAATATTTAATGCCTGGCTTTACGTACTCTGATGGTTTACTAATTTAGAAAGACTTTTAAAATTTTTACAGCAAACAGAGATCCTGAAGTTTGTTTTTGTGACATATTTCCGTGTGTTGAAGACAGTTGGCCATTCACCTCTCTTGTCTCCTGTTCTGGAAGGACTCGCGAAGTTTGCGCACCTTATCAATGTTGACTTCTTCAGTGATCTCATGGCCGCACTTCATGATTTACTAAACAACAAGGTGTGTTATCTACAATAGGGTAAGGGTTAGGTTAAGCAAAGACATTAGTGAGCGTAGCTCGTCAACTGGAAGTGGATTTTTGGCATTCGTGGGCAGTGGTTTTGTCCAAAGTTTCGGGCAAGTCGTCGCTATAATAGTAGACACTTACCAATACACATTTGGTTTTTGGTTGAAAGTGCGTCGCTCAAAAACGTCTTACATGAGCCCGGATACTCTTAGATATTTTTCTCCGTTTTTCAGAAAACTCTAAAACGATGGTAATGCATTTGTACGATAGAATCCCTTACAGAGCATGCGTAATGCTAGTAGTATAAGATGTATGACATCATCGTATTTGAAAACGTCCGTTTGGGTCCGTCTACACGAAAACGAGAAGCATGCGTTTTCAAGCGTCTCCACTTTGCGATATTTGAAAGCGTGTTTTTCTTGCTGCAATGAAACATTCTTGTTACTTTTGCGATTTTTGCCAAATTGGCGACTTTCTCCAGATTCATCTTTGCCTTCTTTCTTAATGATCGTTTCGTTTGCTAAAGAAGTTGTGTTTGCGAGTTTTTCGCGTTTTCTTTTACCAAGTTTTCAAAACATTGCAGACAAAATCCTTGTTACTTTTACGAATTTTGGTACAGTTTACAATTCTTATTGAGTATGTTATTCTTGCTGTATTTGATATTCCTTCTATACATTTCTGCGAGCAGTTTCTTTTAAAATTTTATTTTGCTAAAACTACTACGCTGTTTTGCTAGCAATTTTTTGCTACAGCTTGCAATCCTCGTTAAATTTGTCATTCTTGCTAGATTTTCTATTTCTCCTATACATTTTTGAAAACCTTCGTTTTTGGTGCCAGGAAAGGCCGAACAGGTGTGGACGGAGGGCTAAAACGGAGAAAAAATCGCCGGTTTTTTTAAATATCCGGATACGTGTACACGTCCACACGTAAAATCTCTTAAAATTAGCCATTTTCACATCGTAGGCGTGTGGTGACGGAACGAAATGTACAAAAAATCGTGATGCAAGTGCAAGCCTATTGATTTTTTGTTGTTCTCGTTGCCTTCGCTGTCGTCGGATCTTAAGGTTCCTAGTATGGCCAACAGTGCATGGTAAACAAGCCCACGAATGTTTAGCTGTTTGCAGGCCAAAGGTAGTATCTTATTGGTCCGGCCAGCTGGCGTCATCCCACTGTGCAATCCAAGGTGCTACTGATTGAGCTAATTACCTACCGTGGTTCTAACTGTGCGTCGTGTGTTTTGCAGGAATTATCCCTTAGGGAGACGCTCAACTGTGTCCTTACAGCTATAAAAATCCTATCGGGCCAAGGTTAGTAGCGGCGGTTTTTTCCATGAGAGACCTTTAGATTTTATGACGAGAATGACCACGAGGACTCGATTTTCTCAGTACTAGGTACTGCGTGCGTGTGGACCAACGCCGTCTTTTCACTACGAGTTTTAGTGAGAACTAGTAGCAGTTTTCGAAACAAGTGATCAATTGGTGGAAGTTGTATCTTTTTCCGGTAGGGAGAGAGCCTAGCTTAACCTCGTTCAATAAAAATTACCGTGCCAACTTTTTTGGTGAAAAAAAAGAAAAAAAAGAAAGAAAAAAAAGTACACTGAAGCTTTCCCGGGTATATATGTTTTGAGAATACGCGAAAAAAAAAATTAAGGAAATTAAATCTCTTCCACGTGGTCTTCCTCGTCCTTGAGTCTAAAGGTCTGTAGCATGTTCCAAGCGTTCAGATAGTGGAGAGCGGTGCGAAGTAAAGAAAGCGATGAAAAGTAGAGGGGGACTGGGGAGAGAGGTGCCTCTCTCACCTCTCCCCCTCCCTCGCTTTTATTTTTTCGCGCTCCTTTTTACTTCGCACCGCTCCCCACTATCTGAACGCCTGGAACAGGCTAAAAGGTCTGTATTGTTTGCAACGTAACGGCTGGGAGGAGCCTGTGCCGAGCTTTCAGGTAGTAAAGACAACACCAAAACAAGCCAAGCGAAAATATGTCGCACGTCATCCGTGGAAGGGGGCGGTCAGTTTTCGCATCCGTTTTTTGTATCTTGGAGCCTTGAACAGGCTAGGGTGGAAGCAAATAAATACTATACTTGATAACAAACAACAGGTTTTAGTAATATTCTAGGGAATCTAGGTTTCAGCACCGTTTTCATGCCGTTTTTTGCCAAAAAACTTTCTGATGTGATACGTGTTAACCCAATCAAAATGGACCATTTCTCCAAATTCCCGATAATCAACGGCCCAGGTGCCCGTTTCTCGAAAGTCCCGATTATTAACGGGCCCGGTAAGCTGTCTCCGTTTACATTAAAGATCGAGGTTTCAATAGCTTTGCATCTAACGTGATAAAACTATCAGTTAATGAAACAAACTGGAGTAGTTTGCTAGCCATGACCCGCGCTCTTATTCTTTATATTTTAATTTGAATATTTGATTTCGGTCCCGAAAAGTTACCGAGACTTTCGAGAAACGGGTCCCAGGACAGGCCGGGGCCCCGTCTAACGTCCTTTTAAATGAAAGCTGTTGTTGTTTACATTCAAGAGCGAGGTTTTAATAGTTTTGAAGCTATCGTTTAACAGAACAAAATGAGGTGGCTTGTTTTCTAGTACCATCGCTTTTATTCTTTAGATTTTGATTTGAATATTTGGCTGTGGAGTAAAGCACTGGCCCTAGGCCCCCCTGAGTTAATATAAACTGGTTTTAAAGAGCTCACCTCTGTCAACAAGAAGCTGTGTATGTTTGTCATTTAACAGGGGAAGCACTTAACATTGATCCCAGGGGGTTTTATAACACGCTGTACACTAAACTGCTCCAAGTTCATGTTGGTAAGTGTTGGTAAATTATTATGATTGCTTGCTTTCATTTTCGAGTTCATGAAAACATGAACACAACCTTTTTTTTCATCGTTTTCGGGAACTTTAGGAATCATATGCCTTAACATGTATAGGTAATGGTGCCTTAATTCGTCGCTCAGAAAAGTCGACTTCGGGACAAGCCTTAGGGCGCTTTCCATTTGTCATAACTGGCTGGCCAGACCACTGCCGGACCAGTTATTTTGACAATGAAATTTTCCAAGGGCTTTTGCTCAAAAACCATCTCTGTCTTGCACACTCTGTCTTGCACACTATTAAGAATTTGACTGAGTTGGCTGGATAGTGCTGATTAATAGTGAAACGCTCATTACGACGGGAAGGGTCTGGCTGGTCCGTTCTGGCAAATCGAAAGCGCCCTAAGAATCCAGCCCAATAGGGGTAAACTAAGCTTAAGCACCAGTTGAAATGATTACCGATGGCAACAGAAAACCGCAAGCATCCGTTTGCCGTTTACCGTAACCGTGGTGCATAACATTTCTGATGTTATTCGTGCGTTTGTTTATCAATAAAGGCTTTAGTAGCCAAGACGTTCCCGTAGTGCTGCAGTGTCTTGAGGAAATGCTAAAGAAGAGAAGAAAGCAGGTAGGAAAGTTGCATCGTTTGGAAATTTGAAAATTCTAAGAGGACAATAACAACTGCATAACTCATCAGGTTCACCACTACAGAAATTTTATTTGCGCTGAGTTGACCTTTAATGAGTAGCCACAGTGTTTCGTTGTCAACTGTTTATGGCGTCATTGGATTTCTCGGAAAGTTTTTTTTGGCTAAAAACTGGAGTGCATCTTATAGAGACTAAAAGGGTTGGTGCAAGAACAATTTTTCGCTTTAACTCAGCTATTCATTGGTCTTGCACCTTTTCACTACCTCTCATTAAATGGATCTTTATACATTTCTGGGAAACTGCCCACCTACCCCTCCCCTAAGCCAACATTTTGCCCAAGTGAGAGGTAAGTGTTAACGTTGGCTTAGGGGAGGGGTAGATGGGCAGTTCCCCTATATGTCGCAGCTCTTCTGTTTTCGGGCTAGGTTCCATTGTTAACTTTGTTTTTTCATTGTTTTTCCAACCAACTGACCATTTTACAGTTGTGGACTTAGTACCCTAGCCTTCCAGTGAATGTGAGGCTGAGGTTAACCTTATTTTGATACAAACCTCCTTTGCTTTGTTATGGAAAAATACTTGTTAGCATAAGAGTAACTTGATTTACATAATAAAGCAGGAAGGTTTGTATCAAAACAAGGTCAACTCCAGCCTCTCTTCCATCCGTAACTGTAAAATGGCCCATTCAGTAAGGTCTTCTGAGAGCTGCAAGGTCTGAATGTTGTTGCTATTTTTTTTGCCCAGGTTCCCATACAGAGGGTCGCAGGATTTGTAAAACGCCTCTGTACCGTAAGCTTGCAGTCTCAAACAAATGGGACACTGGCTTTTCTGTCTTACGTAAAGTCATTTCTACAGGTAAACACATGTCCTTGACCTAGAGGTTTTTCTTAATTTTCAACCACCCAACGGTAAGGAACGTCGGGGTTTCCATTTGCGTGGACTGGAAAAATTGATAAAGGCCTATTGGACCTGGTAACCTGTAACCAGGGGGAAATCTCTATCCCTCATAAGCTCTGCTTCTCGGGGATTTCCCCGCCACAGTCATTCCTTCCAAGTTGTATGCTCATTTTGAATTTAATATTAATTCACTATTTATTATCTTTTCTATTCTACTTGAAATTTATTCTGTGTGGCAAAATAATAAAAATTAAAAAATAAAAACCAGAACACTATTGTCATTTGCAATAAACGAGGAGACCCAACTATTTTCCATGTGCAATTTTATGCCAACGTGAAGCAACTTCCAGTTCTCTCATCGGCTATTACGTCATTGATGCGCCTTTTGTTTACTCGGAGCGTGGCAACGTTGTTACCATATAAACTGTCGTGGTAACCGAGAAAATAATCAGGTCGTTTAGCTCGTAAAGACAAGTATAAGTTAGTCATGCTGTGTTTTTCCAGTACCGCGCTGGCTCGACATTCGTTCCTTTATAAATATTTTCAAGAAAGTCCATAAGTCTCATTATTCAAGTTTTACGATTTTCTGATGACAACGTTTCCTTCATAGTGGAGTGTAAAATGATTTTCCTTTGCTCCGCAGTCAACCCAGTTATTTACCTCACGTACTCTTTTTTCCTCCTTTCTAGTCTCATACTAAAGTGCAAGCAATACTCGACAGTGAGAGCATGGGCACTGGTTTGTTTCGACCGGATGTCAATGACCCAGAGCTGAGTAATGCTGATAGCACGACAGCCTGGGAACTAGCTCTGTTGGAGACTGGACACTATCATCCAGCGGTGAGGATTGCGGCTCATCACGTGGCCGAGGGAGCGCCAAGCAAAGGACAGTTCTCTACTATGATGAGAATGTAAGTTAACTAAATCATTTGTGCTGAACGGTTGGACGAAAAAAATGTATGTAATCCTTCTGGGCCTCGTGGTTCGAAAAGTAGACAACACTATCCACTGGATAAATCATTATCCAGTAGATTACACAACTGCTTTTCCCAATACTTATCCACTGGATGGTGATTTATCCGCTAGTTAGCGCTATCCAACGTTTCATAAGGGAGGGCTTGTAGTCTAGTGATAATAGAAAAAACATCGAAACGTTAACCTACGTTGATCTTAAGGCCCGGTCCAAACGTCGCATTTCACCTGTGCCCGATTCCATGCTATTGTTATCGCTAAATTGTAACAGATTTGGCACATGTGAAATACGACGTTTTAAACCGAGCCTCGGTAAAAAACTCTTCCATGTCACAATAACATAGTCATAGAGAAATGCTAAAAGGAAAAATGAAAAATGTGGAAAGCCACTAGATAGGCTTACTAGTGAGCCAGTCTAGTATGCATTCATTTGCAATATAGGCATACGGCCGTTGCGTTTGCCTTTTTTTTTCGGCTTTAAGACGCTTGTGCTGCAAACGAATGCACCCTATAGTGGTGTATTAGTGAGCCTAATTAATTCCTATTTAGCTATTTCCCCTATCAGAAGCATATAACCCCGAAGCGTATAACTCTGTCGCAGAGCTCGGATTTTTTAGGGGACCAATCAAAATTTACTTCCTAATATAGAATTACTGATAAGCGAGATTGCCGCGCGAAACTTGCATTTTATAGCAGCATAATTACTTTATCTTTTACGCACGAAACGATTTCTTTCGGCCGTATAAATTTTACATTTATAAGCGTTGCAAGCTAAAGTTTTTAGTCTTGAATTCTTTGATTCCATATTTGGGCAAATTAATTTTCCCTGCTTCTGATTGGACGGCTGCGCCGGCTAAAAAACCCGAGCATGGTTCTTAACACATAAGGGGAAGTTAGACGCTTCGGGGTTATATGCTTCTACCCCTATTTATTTTTCTTTTTAGCATTGTTTGAAGGGGTTATGTCTCGCTATTTCCTAGTTTCTTTTTACAAAGCTATAACGTTTTTCACATCAGTTTAATTCCAAAAATAATGGTCAAATTTATTACCGGTATTAAAAAAGCTGTTTCCTGTCGCCAAGAATGGACATGCATTGAAACTTGAAAAAAGTTGGGTCAACTTTTCAAGTTTAAATGCTATGCCTGGAAAAATTACCACAAAATTTGCAATAATTAGTGTTTCGTGGTGAACTTCTTCATAACGCAGGGGCACCCAACGACGGTTTCCTCCTAAATACATTTAAAACACTTTTTAGGCTATCCAGAGTAGTTTTAGTTCTCTAAATTTAAGTAATGACTCAAGCACCTAAAACAGAGCTCGCACCTAAATTAGCAATATCCTCGTGACATATCCCCTTTAAGACAACGTCATTGCCATAAGTTGTATATTCTGTAATCCACAGGTCGCCTTTGGAATTCTGGGAACAGTATGACTCGTCCAACATGAAACTTAATCCTGACATGGTTGAAAACGCACAAAACAGAAAAGAAGTGAACTTTAAGAGAATAAAACACATGAAAGAAGGGGATTGGAAAAGCTCTGATATAGAGTTCAGTATAAAAGCAGCTCTGGACTTTACTGAAGCCAGCAGTGTTGAAGTGGTATTTTTTTTGCCAGTGAATGCAGCAGAGAGATAGTATTGCACTTGTGTAAGTAGTTCCACGAACACCACATGAATGGATTGCAGTATTCTTTAAAGTTAAGAAGCTAGAGTTGCTCCCTTGCGCTTCTTTCGTGCTTGGCAAACCTCCCAAGTGCATTTATAACTCCACTTTTGTTCAGCTGCAGCGTTTACCACCTATGTTCTAACGTCAGAGGCCCTCAGATCTTAAGACGAGGGCAACTACAAGGACGAAAAACCCTTTAACTTAGCCTCCATAACGATGAGCGAAGTGAGGCGAACCCAGCTTTTTGCGCGAAGCGCAAGACGAGCACGAATTGCGAGACGAGAGGGAAGAAAATAAGTTAAAAAGAAAAGAAAAAATGAGAGAGCAAGTTAACCAGAAATATATTATAGTTGTTTTAATGCCGGACCAGGGTTGCTGTTTTCTAAGACTAGAAATGACCCGAGTAAAAATTCCCCTCGTCTCGCGCCTCGCGCGTTCGCCTCGCCCTGCTCATGCTGTTATGCAGGCTAACTTAAAGTAAACAAAGTATTAGTATACTTATAATAACAACTTTATAACAATCAGTGTTATCCGATATCTGAAATTTACACTTAAGCAAAGTTATTGCGAGAGGTCCGACAAAATATCTAGTAAACTGTAACAATGCAGGACTTGCAACGTGCTTTAAATGACCAGTATGAAATATTGCATGACCATTTTAAAGTATTTTACTATATATCATGTTACCCCTTCGGATTGAGCCAAAACCACACACCGCCCAAAGGCCTTTAAACTATGATGATATTAGCGCGACGTTTTTTATAAATAAAAGCGACTGTGTGCATGAAGTGCCGAAAGGATGTGATCGTATAACGTTGGTGGTCGTTACCAATATACGTAAAAAAAAGGTGTTTCCACGGTTTGTTAGTAGATCCTTAGGCTCGATCACGCGGGCTTACTTTCGTGGCTTCAAGAAATTGGAAAAGGTTGAAATACAGCTGAATATTATGTATATTCAATATAAGTATAAAAACTCGTTTAATAAAAGTCGAAATTCTCCTAATCAACAAAGGAAGGTGTTGGTAACTAATTCAGTAACTTGAGGAGAATAGATGTCCAAGGACGTAAGGGGAAGACGTTGGACCTTTTGACCGGATGCCACTAAAGTAACAAGAGTTTGAAGTCTAATTTGTTAAATCTTCTTATTGTTCAGTGAAGTTTTTTTCCTCTTAATAACAACTTTGTGCACGTAGACGACTATTTCTTTCCACGTGCTCAATCTTAGTTTTTACTTTTCTCTTATCCGTTGCCTTTGCAAAGGGCCACACTTTCTTGCAAAGATGAGAAGTGTGGCGGGGAAAATTGAACACATACAGCTGATCTAGTTTTTATGTTCGGAAGAGCGTACATCACGTGACTGAGAGTCTCATCAACTAATAATTTACGCTTGACCCGGTCCAAAGATTTTTTTTTTCGTGGCTGCCAAGACTGAGACACAATGAGATACAGCTGTATCTAGATTTTACGACTCTTATTTATTATTAAAACCAAGTTTTCCGATTGAAAATGACTTGATGTTCATTCGGCCGTAACTCAGTACCTTGCGAAGAGAGGTTTCTCTCTTGCATGGCTTTTAGCGTTGTTTACGAAGTCATTCGGGTGGCTCAGTTGTCTGTCGCGTGGTTGGTTCGTTTACGCCCTGTGAGAAACTTAAGCCTCGCGGCCGGAACAGGACCTTTGCCAGCATTGTATTGTTTCTTTCCGGCGATATCTTTATTACTTAGTCGTTCTTCACTCTCGTGCCAGTTCAGTAAAGGCCGTCTTAACTGTGAGAGAAAATATTTCCAAGTTCCAGAGATTTGAAAAACGCCGGACTGGATTTGCCGAGATGAAAGTGCTTTCAGTAGTTCTACCTCTCTTTCTCGCGATTTCGTGCGTGTCTGGTAAGCAATTATTTAAATACAACTGTAGCTTTTCGTTTCAAATGCGAAACTAGGATAAAGAAGTTAGCAAAAAAAGTCATTTGGCAAATTTGGTTTAATCGAGCAAGTAGCAAAATAAATTTCAGAGATCCGAAAGATTCAGGGCATTTTATAAGCAATTATTTAATGTCTAAATATATTTAGTGCACGGTATTAAAGTAAACTCTGCCTCAGCGCTGTTCTCAATTTCATTTTTTTTTGGTGCGTTCTTTCCAGTTAAGAAAAAGCTAAGAAGGTAGGTCCAAAAGAAATTGTGCCTTTTGGAGCATTCGTTAGGAAAGCATAATGCAAAATTTTGGTTTCAACGGCTATAAGTTTGCGGAACCCTCAGCGGCATGCACCTTAGATACACAAAGCGACTGAGCAGATGATTTGAGCCGGTTAGGCTGTGTTAACGGATTCAGCGGTCGTTTAACGATGGCACAGTACATTGTACCACTTACGTGAAGCTTGTTTATCCTCGTTTTCTTATTTTGCTGAAGAGCTGATTTTTCTGTTGTTTTGAAATATTTTTGGCTTTAACCAATAGCCGTGAGCAAGATCAATCTTGATCTGTGCCAACTACAAGCTGTTTGGCTCTTCAGAGAGTTTCTCGTTCAAACGACGTAACGCTCGGATGGAATCACCTTGTACCCAACATGTATGATTCAAATTAAAGCATATAGAACAAATTATCAGGGTTTTTACGATTTCTATACGTGTTACTGAAACAGCTTTTGAAAGCTCTAACTAAAAAGAAAAAAAAATTGTTTATCGCTGTGATTCTCGCATAAATTTTCGGACCTTTATGGGGAAGAAAAGTGCAAATTTCTTTCTTCTTTACCTTCCTTTTTTCTATGCAGTGGAAAGTAAAAAATACATTTCAAACTGCGAAAAAATAGATGAATTATCAATAATTCTCAAAAACAGTTTGATAATTAAAAAAATTTCGTCAAATCGTTTTGCTTTGTACACCAGATCAACAATCTCTTTTCTTTCGAAATAGTTGGTCCATTTAGATAGTCAACTCTATGCGCCTTAATGTACGTACTCTACTTAGTACATTTGACCTTATGCCTATGTTAAAATGCGCTATAGAAGTATAAAATACGTGTAAAACACGAGCTGTGAAGAAAACTGTTGTGGTTCACTTTATCCTCGGTTAATTTTGTTTCTTCTTTCCGTGTCATATATACTGTCGTAAACAAAAAGAAAGGAAAACACAATTTGAGGTAAGGATAAAGTTGAGCGAAAGAATATACGGGAACCCCACTATGCCTCTGTTACGACCCCATACATTTTTGTGGCAACAGATTTCGCTACCTTTGCGGATTCCACGAAAAATAATTTAAATTACTGGTAATTTGAAATCATTGCTTCGCCACATTTTTTGAACTATTAATGAACTTTGGTTTTGTCTTTTGACACATTTCTAGGTTACCATTGTCCTAGAGGCTGGATGCAGTTTAAAAGCTACTGTTACTTTGTGAACAGCTCCATCAAGACTTGGCACCAGGCCCAGGTGTACTGCAAAGGACTGGGAGGAGAACTGGTGAAGATAAACAGCGACGAAGAAAACGAGTTTGTGTTGAAGCTGGTTCACAAACGTGCACCATCAGTGTCGATGATTTGGATCGGACTTAAGTGGAACACGCGCGTGCGAGGCTTCATCTGGTCCGATCTCTCCATTCCTAAATACAGGAACTGGGCTCCTGGGGAGCCGAATGGAAATGCACGGGAACCGTGTGGAAACATGTGGACTGGGAACACTACAGTTCTGCCTACACATGCTCCTGGTTATTGGAATGACCGTATTTGCCAACTGATGCCCCGTTTTCCCTGTGGCCTCGTGTGCAAAAGCCTTGCCGAACCAGACGAGGCAAGCTCACCTCTGACACTAGCAAACGATGATGCAATATAAGAATGTGATTCTGAGTTCGTTACTGCAATTTTCGAATATGCTTCACTTTCAAGAGAAATAGAATAAGACGTTTGGATTTCTTTTCATTTCTTCTATTGTTTTCACTATTTGATGCTGATATTTTGTGTAAACAATCTTTTGTTTTTTTCTTTGTGGTATATTTCATAGATTTACTTTTAATCAGCTGAACAATTAAACTCATTTTACGAGATCTGCGGTGAAGATTTTCTTTAAGCCTGCCTGGTTTATGATTTCTGACTATATTAGGGAGCTTAAACAAAAAGGACAATCAGCGACGGGAACGAGAAAGTCACTAATAAAATAAATTCGTGTTGTATTAAACGGTTCCTTGCGATACTAAACTCCAACTCGCCGAATTTTGTCAAATTTAGTGAGTTTTTAAGGGGAGCGCATGGTATTTTGGTAACCACACTGTAATGTCTAGCCTGTTCAAGGCTCCAAAACAGTAGTGCAGTAATGCAGTAAAAATTGATGAGAAAAACGCGTCTTATTTTCACTTGGCTTTCCTAGTATCTGAGAGCCTAGCACAGACTGTCTAGTGTCGAAAGAAAAGGAAACGTGTGTGCTTTCCTCCATAAAAACGTCACATTGGAAAATTTCATGTCGTGGCTGGGCAACCATGGCATCAAGATAGAAAGTGAACATACCAAAAAGCACGGTGTGCGTGCAGAGTTGTTGTCCAATTTTTTTTTTAAGGGTTGGTTTGTGGAGAAAAAGAAAGAACTGTTGCCCAATAATTAACATTTAATAAGGCTTATAAGATCCAAAAAAACATCTCAGTTACAGTAAAAACCTGCGACTGAGAGCCTGCACTTTTCCAAGTAAGCTCAAACAGGTTCTTACATAAATAGTAATTAGCAAAAATTTAGCCTATTTAGGTTTTTAAATAGGTTCTTATTTTCTGAAGAAAAAAAAAAGCATTGTAGCAGCTTATTCCTTATAGAAAATCTGCATACTTAATTAGTATCCATCTAAAAATGACTGAGAGAAAGGACTGAAGCACCAACCACATGAATTTTGAAGTCCTTTTGCCCAAGTGTATTTAATTTTTTTTTGATTTTAGAAAATAAGAAATCTTTTTCAAATTTTACTCTAAAAAGGTTCGCGTATAGAGGGGGCCTATAACTGACAAATTTTAGGGTAACAGGTTCTTAACGTCGCGGGTTTCTACTGCATATCTACAGCGCTCTTGCCATAAGGAAAAAAAGAAGAAAAACAAAAGGGGGAAAGAAAACGTTTGTATTGTTTTGAATCATGATCATACCTAGGGACCGGTCATTATTTATCGCCGGGGGGGGGGGGGGGGGGGGGGGGGGGGGTTTTTGTGAATAAGCAGGGGAAATTGG